>JAQMIO010000090.1:0-52500 GCA_028022725.1 Lycodopsis pacificus
GAACTGTATCTGATTGCCGTCTCCTCCAGTGAGGTTAAGTTTAGGGCAACAGTACAGGGACTGGATAATAAAATGGCGGCTGGGCCGGAGAGCGACGGCCACCTCACCGACAACATTCCACGCAGCGAGTACGGTAAAGGCACGGGCTGAGTTGGGTTAGGGTTAGGGTTAGGTAAGTGTTTTTTGTCTCCCGAACGTCATGACAACGTCCGAGAGAAATGCACTGTCCATAAACCGACTCTGAGTTGCCAGCAAGGCGACCACCACCCCCCGGTGTCCTGGCCTTAGCCAAATTAGTCCGTCCATTCTCCCACCGACGTATCCCCCGATGTTCCACAAGCACACAAAAATTTAGACTGTTCGGTCTTCGTAAAAATTAATCGCAGACTGTATGGTCTGAACCCTGCTCTCTTAGCAGACTGTGGTCGCAACCCTGCGCTCAGAGCAGACCGAGCTTGTCCTGCACTCCTCGCAGACTAAATGGTCTTGCCACTGCTCTCTACATTAAGCCAATCGTGCAACGTTTCGGAGAAATGACTCCTTCTTCAGGCAAATGGCTTAATTCCTGCTCACGTGAATTTCGTGAACGTTTAATTGTACCTTGCAGAACTGTATCTAATTGCCCTCTCCCCCAGTGAGGTTAAGTTTAGGGCAACAGTACAGGGACTGGATAATAAAATGGAGGCTGGGACGGAGAGCGACGGCCACCTCACCGACAACATTCCACGCAGCGAGTACGGTAAAGGCACGGGCTAAGTTAGGTAAGTGTTTTTTGTCTCCCGAACGTCATGACAACGTCCGAGAGAAATGCACTGTCCATAAACCGACTCTGAGTTGCCAGCAAGGCGACCACCACCCCCCGGTGTCCTGGCCTTAGCCAAATTAGTCCGTCCATTCTCCCACCGACGTATCCCCCGATGTTCCACAAGCACACAAAAATTTAGACTGTTCGGTCTTCGTAAAAATTAATCGCAGACTGTATGGTCTGAACCCTGCTCTCTTAGCAGACTGTGGTCGCAACCCTGCGCTCAGAGCAGACCGAGCTTGTCCTGCACTCCTCGCAGACTAAATGGTCTTGCCACTGCTCTCTACATTAAGCCAATCGTGCAACGTTTCGGAGAAATGACTCCTTCTTCAGGCAAATGGCTTAATTCCTGCTCACGTGAATTTCGTGAACGTTTAATTGTACCTTGCAGAACTGTATCTAATTGCCCTCTCCCCCAGTGAGGTTAAGTTTAGGGCAACAGTACAGGGACTGGATAATAAAATGGAGGCTGGGACGGAGAGCGACGGCCACCTCACCGACAACATTCCACGCAGCGAGTACGGTAAAGGCACGGGCTAAGTTAGGTAAGTGTTTTTTGTCTCCCGAACGTCATGACAACGTCCGAGAGAAATGCACTGTCCATAAACCGACTCTGAGTTGCCAGCAAGGCGACCACCACCCCCCGGTGTCCTGGCCTTAGCCAAATTAGTCCGTCCATTCTCCCACCGACGTATCCCCCGATGTTCCACAAGCACACAAAAATTTAGACTGTTCGGTCTTCGTAAAAATTAATCGCAGACTGTATGGTCTGAACCCTGCTCTCTTAGCAGACTGTGGTCGCAACCCTGCGCTCAGAGCAGACCGAGCTTGTCCTGCACTCCTCGCAGACTAAATGGTCTTGCCACTGCTCTCTACATTAAGCCAATCGTGCAACGTTTCGGAGAAATGACTCCTTCTTCAGGCAAATGGCTTAATTCCTGCTCACGTGAATTTCGTGAACGTTTAATTGTACCTTGCAGAACTGTATCTAATTGCCCTCTCCCCCAGTGAGGTTAAGTTTAGGGCAACAGTACAGGGACTGGATAATAAAATGGAGGCTGGGACGGAGAGCGACGGCCACCTCACCGACAACATTCCACGCAGCGAGTACGGTAAAGGCACGGGCTAAGTTAGGTAAGTGTTTTTTGTCTCCCGAACGTCATGACAACGTCCGAGAGAAATGCACTGTCCATAAACCGACTCTGAGTTGCCAGCAAGGCGACCACCACCCCCCGGTGTCCTGGCCTTAGCCAAATTAGTCCGTCCATTCTCCCACCGACGTATCCCCCGATGTTCCACAAGCACACAAAAATTTAGACTGTTCGGTCTTCGTAAAAATTAATCGCAGACTGTATGGTCTGAACCCTGCTCTCTTAGCAGACTGTGGTCGCAACCCTGCGCTCAGAGCAGACCGAGCTTGTCCTGCACTCCTCGCAGACTAAATGGTCTTGCCACTGCTCTCTACATTAAGCCAATCGTGCAACGTTTCGGAGAAATGACTCCTTCTTCAGGCAAATGGCTTAATTCCTGCTCACGTGAATTTCGTGAACGTTTAATTGTACCTTGCAGAACTGTATCTAATTGCCCTCTCCCCCAGTGAGGTTAAGTTTAGGGCAACAGTACAGGGACTGGATAATAAAATGGAGGCTGGGACGGAGAGCGACGGCCACCTCACCGACAACATTCCACGCAGCGAGTACGGTAAAGGCACGGGCTAAGTTAGGTAAGTGTTTTTTGTCTCCCGAACGTCATGACAACGTCCGAGAGAAATGCACTGTCCATAAACCGACTCTGAGTTGCCAGCAAGGCGACCACCACCCCCCGGTGTCCTGGCCTTAGCCAAATTAGTCCGTCCATTCTCCCACCGACGTATCCCCCGATGTTCCACAAGCACACAAAAATTTAGACTGTTCGGTCTTCGTAAAAATTAATCGCAGACTGTATGGTCTGAACCCTGCTCTCTTAGCAGACTGTGGTCGCAACCCTGCGCTCAGAGCAGACCGAGCTTGTCCTGCACTCCTCGCAGACTAAATGGTCTTGCCACTGCTCTCTACATTAAGCCAATCGTGCAACGTTTCGGAGAAATGACTCCTTCTTCAGGCAAATGGCTTAATTCCTGCTCACGTGAATTTCGTGAACGTTTAATTGTACCTTGCAGAACTGTATCTAATTGCCCTCTCCCCCAGTGAGGTTAAGTTTAGGGCAACAGTACAGGGACTGGATAATAAAATGGAGGCTGGGACGGAGAGCGACGGCCACCTCACCGACAACATTCCACGCAGCGAGTACGGTAAAGGCACGGGCTAAGTTAGGTAAGTGTTTTTTGTCTCCCGAACGTCATGACAACGTCCGAGAGAAATGCACTGTCCATAAACCGACTCTGAGTTGCCAGCAAGGCGACCACCACCCCCCGGTGTCCTGGCCTTAGCCAAATTAGTCCGTCCATTCTCCCACCGACGTATCCCCCGATGTTCCACAAGCACACAAAAATTTAGACTGTTCGGTCTTCGTAAAAATTAATCGCAGACTGTATGGTCTGAACCCTGCTCTCTTAGCAGACTGTGGTCGCAACCCTGCGCTCAGAGCAGACCGAGCTTGTCCTGCACTCCTCGCAGACTAAATGGTCTTGCCACTGCTCTCTACATTAAGCCAATCGTGCAACGTTTCGGAGAAATGACTCCTTCTTCAGGCAAATGGCTTAATTCCTGCTCACGTGAATTTCGTGAACGTTTAATTGTACCTTGCAGAACTGTATCTAATTGCCCTCTCCCCCAGTGAGGTTAAGTTTAGGGCAACAGTACAGGGACTGGATAATAAAATGGAGGCTGGGACGGAGAGCGACGGCCACCTCACCGACAACATTCCACGCAGCGAGTACGGTAAAGGCACGGGCTAAGTTAGGTAAGTGTTTTTTGTCTCCCGAACGTCATGACAACGTCCGAGAGAAATGCACTGTCCATAAACCGACTCTGAGTTGCCAGCAAGGCGACCACCACCCCCCGGTGTCCTGGCCTTAGCCAAATTAGTCCGTCCATTCTCCCACCGACGTATCCCCCGATGTTCCACAAGCACACAAAAATTTAGACTGTTCGGTCTTCGTAAAAATTAATCGCAGACTGTATGGTCTGAACCCTGCTCTCTTAGCAGACTGTGGTCGCAACCCTGCGCTCAGAGCAGACCGAGCTTGTCCTGCACTCCTCGCAGACTAAATGGTCTTGCCACTGCTCTCTACATTAAGCCAATCGTGCAACGTTTCGGAGAAATGACTCCTTCTTCAGGCAAATGGCTTAATTCCTGCTCACGTGAATTTCGTGAACGTTTAATTGTACCTTGCAGAACTGTATCTAATTGCCCTCTCCCCCAGTGAGGTTAAGTTTAGGGCAACAGTACAGGGACTGGATAATAAAATGGAGGCTGGGACGGAGAGCGACGGCCACCTCACCGACAACATTCCACGCAGCGAGTACGGTAAAGGCACGGGCTAAGTTAGGTAAGTGTTTTTTGTCTCCCGAACGTCATGACAACGTCCGAGAGAAATGCACTGTCCATAAACCGACTCTGAGTTGCCAGCAAGGCGACCACCACCCCCCGGTGTCCTGGCCTTAGCCAAATTAGTCCGTCCATTCTCCCACCGACGTATCCCCCGATGTTCCACAAGCACACAAAAATTTAGACTGTTCGGTCTTCGTAAAAATTAATCGCAGACTGTATGGTCTGAACCCTGCTCTCTTAGCAGACTGTGGTCGCAACCCTGCGCTCAGAGCAGACCGAGCTTGTCCTGCACTCCTCGCAGACTAAATGGTCTTGCCACTGCTCTCTACATTAAGCCAATCGTGCAACGTTTCGGAGAAATGACTCCTTCTTCAGGCAAATGGCTTAATTCCTGCTCACGTGAATTTCGTGAACGTTTAATTGTACCTTGCAGAACTGTATCTAATTGCCCTCTCCCCCAGTGAGGTTAAGTTTAGGGCAACAGTACAGGGACTGGATAATAAAATGGAGGCTGGGACGGAGAGCGACGGCCACCTCACCGACAACATTCCACGCAGCGAGTACGGTAAAGGCACGGGCTAAGTTAGGTAAGTGTTTTTTGTCTCCCGAACGTCATGACAACGTCCGAGAGAAATGCACTGTCCATAAACCGACTCTGAGTTGCCAGCAAGGCGACCACCACCCCCCGGTGTCCTGGCCTTAGCCAAATTAGTCCGTCCATTCTCCCACCGACGTATCCCCCGATGTTCCACAAGCACACAAAAATTTAGACTGTTCGGTCTTCGTAAAAATTAATCGCAGACTGTATGGTCTGAACCCTGCTCTCTTAGCAGACTGTGGTCGCAACCCTGCGCTCAGAGCAGACCGAGCTTGTCCTGCACTCCTCGCAGACTAAATGGTCTTGCCACTGCTCTCTACATTAAGCCAATCGTGCAACGTTTCGGAGAAATGACTCCTTCTTCAGGCAAATGGCTTAATTCCTGCTCACGTGAATTTCGTGAACGTTTAATTGTACCTTGCAGAACTGTATCTAATTGCCCTCTCCCCCAGTGAGGTTAAGTTTAGGGCAACAGTACAGGGACTGGATAATAAAATGGAGGCTGGGACGGAGAGCGACGGCCACCTCACCGACAACATTCCACGCAGCGAGTACGGTAAAGGCACGGGCTAAGTTAGGTAAGTGTTTTTTGTCTCCCGAACGTCATGACAACGTCCGAGAGAAATGCACTGTCCATAAACCGACTCTGAGTTGCCAGCAAGGCGACCACCACCCCCCGGTGTCCTGGCCTTAGCCAAATTAGTCCGTCCATTCTCCCACCGACGTATCCCCCGATGTTCCACAAGCACACAAAAATTTAGACTGTTCGGTCTTCGTAAAAATTAATCGCAGACTGTATGGTCTGAACCCTGCTCTCTTAGCAGACTGTGGTCGCAACCCTGCGCTCAGAGCAGACCGAGCTTGTCCTGCACTCCTCGCAGACTAAATGGTCTTGCCACTGCTCTCTACATTAAGCCAATCGTGCAACGTTTCGGAGAAATGACTCCTTCTTCAGGCAAATGGCTTAATTCCTGCTCACGTGAATTTCGTGAACGTTTAATTGTACCTTGCAGAACTGTATCTAATTGCCCTCTCCCCCAGTGAGGTTAAGTTTAGGGCAACAGTACAGGGACTGGATAATAAAATGGAGGCTGGGACGGAGAGCGACGGCCACCTCACCGACAACATTCCACGCAGCGAGTACGGTAAAGGCACGGGCTAAGTTAGGTAAGTGTTTTTTGTCTCCCGAACGTCATGACAACGTCCGAGAGAAATGCACTGTCCATAAACCGACTCTGAGTTGCCAGCAAGGCGACCACCACCCCCCGGTGTCCTGGCCTTAGCCAAATTAGTCCGTCCATTCTCCCACCGACGTATCCCCCGATGTTCCACAAGCACACAAAAATTTAGACTGTTCGGTCTTCGTAAAAATTAATCGCAGACTGTATGGTCTGAACCCTGCTCTCTTAGCAGACTGTGGTCGCAACCCTGCGCTCAGAGCAGACCGAGCTTGTCCTGCACTCCTCGCAGACTAAATGGTCTTGCCACTGCTCTCTACATTAAGCCAATCGTGCAACGTTTCGGAGAAATGACTCCTTCTTCAGGCAAATGGCTTAATTCCTGCTCACGTGAATTTCGTGAACGTTTAATTGTACCTTGCAGAACTGTATCTAATTGCCCTCTCCCCCAGTGAGGTTAAGTTTAGGGCAACAGTACAGGGACTGGATAATAAAATGGAGGCTGGGACGGAGAGCGACGGCCACCTCACCGACAACATTCCACGCAGCGAGTACGGTAAAGGCACGGGCTAAGTTAGGTAAGTGTTTTTTGTCTCCCGAACGTCATGACAACGTCCGAGAGAAATGCACTGTCCATAAACCGACTCTGAGTTGCCAGCAAGGCGACCACCACCCCCCGGTGTCCTGGCCTTAGCCAAATTAGTCCGTCCATTCTCCCACCGACGTATCCCCCGATGTTCCACAAGCACACAAAAATTTAGACTGTTCGGTCTTCGTAAAAATTAATCGCAGACTGTATGGTCTGAACCCTGCTCTCTTAGCAGACTGTGGTCGCAACCCTGCGCTCAGAGCAGACCGAGCTTGTCCTGCACTCCTCGCAGACTAAATGGTCTTGCCACTGCTCTCTACATTAAGCCAATCGTGCAACGTTTCGGAGAAATGACTCCTTCTTCAGGCAAATGGCTTAATTCCTGCTCACGTGAATTTCGTGAACGTTTAATTGTACCTTGCAGAACTGTATCTAATTGCCCTCTCCCCCAGTGAGGTTAAGTTTAGGGCAACAGTACAGGGACTGGATAATAAAATGGAGGCTGGGACGGAGAGCGACGGCCACCTCACCGACAACATTCCACGCAGCGAGTACGGTAAAGGCACGGGCTAAGTTAGGTAAGTGTTTTTTGTCTCCCGAACGTCATGACAACGTCCGAGAGAAATGCACTGTCCATAAACCGACTCTGAGTTGCCAGCAAGGCGACCACCACCCCCCGGTGTCCTGGCCTTAGCCAAATTAGTCCGTCCATTCTCCCACCGACGTATCCCCCGATGTTCCACAAGCACACAAAAATTTAGACTGTTCGGTCTTCGTAAAAATTAATCGCAGACTGTATGGTCTGAACCCTGCTCTCTTAGCAGACTGTGGTCGCAACCCTGCGCTCAGAGCAGACCGAGCTTGTCCTGCACTCCTCGCAGACTAAATGGTCTTGCCACTGCTCTCTACATTAAGCCAATCGTGCAACGTTTCGGAGAAATGACTCCTTCTTCAGGCAAATGGCTTAATTCCTGCTCACGTGAATTTCGTGAACGTTTAATTGTACCTTGCAGAACTGTATCTAATTGCCCTCTCCCCCAGTGAGGTTAAGTTTAGGGCAACAGTACAGGGACTGGATAATAAAATGGAGGCTGGGACGGAGAGCGACGGCCACCTCACCGACAACATTCCACGCAGCGAGTACGGTAAAGGCACGGGCTAAGTTAGGTAAGTGTTTTTTGTCTCCCGAACGTCATGACAACGTCCGAGAGAAATGCACTGTCCATAAACCGACTCTGAGTTGCCAGCAAGGCGACCACCACCCCCCGGTGTCCTGGCCTTAGCCAAATTAGTCCGTCCATTCTCCCACCGACGTATCCCCCGATGTTCCACAAGCACACAAAAATTTAGACTGTTCGGTCTTCGTAAAAATTAATCGCAGACTGTATGGTCTGAACCCTGCTCTCTTAGCAGACTGTGGTCGCAACCCTGCGCTCAGAGCAGACCGAGCTTGTCCTGCACTCCTCGCAGACTAAATGGTCTTGCCACTGCTCTCTACATTAAGCCAATCGTGCAACGTTTCGGAGAAATGACTCCTTCTTCAGGCAAATGGCTTAATTCCTGCTCACGTGAATTTCGTGAACGTTTAATTGTACCTTGCAGAACTGTATCTAATTGCCCTCTCCCCCAGTGAGGTTAAGTTTAGGGCAACAGTACAGGGACTGGATAATAAAATGGAGGCTGGGACGGAGAGCGACGGCCACCTCACCGACAACATTCCACGCAGCGAGTACGGTAAAGGCACGGGCTAAGTTAGGTAAGTGTTTTTTGTCTCCCGAACGTCATGACAACGTCCGAGAGAAATGCACTGTCCATAAACCGACTCTGAGTTGCCAGCAAGGCGACCACCACCCCCCGGTGTCCTGGCCTTAGCCAAATTAGTCCGTCCATTCTCCCACCGACGTATCCCCCGATGTTCCACAAGCACACAAAAATTTAGACTGTTCGGTCTTCGTAAAAATTAATCGCAGACTGTATGGTCTGAACCCTGCTCTCTTAGCAGACTGTGGTCGCAACCCTGCGCTCAGAGCAGACCGAGCTTGTCCTGCACTCCTCGCAGACTAAATGGTCTTGCCACTGCTCTCTACATTAAGCCAATCGTGCAACGTTTCGGAGAAATGACTCCTTCTTCAGGCAAATGGCTTAATTCCTGCTCACGTGAATTTCGTGAACGTTTAATTGTACCTTGCAGAACTGTATCTAATTGCCCTCTCCCCCAGTGAGGTTAAGTTTAGGGCAACAGTACAGGGACTGGATAATAAAATGGAGGCTGGGACGGAGAGCGACGGCCACCTCACCGACAACATTCCACGCAGCGAGTACGGTAAAGGCACGGGCTAAGTTAGGTAAGTGTTTTTTGTCTCCCGAACGTCATGACAACGTCCGAGAGAAATGCACTGTCCATAAACCGACTCTGAGTTGCCAGCAAGGCGACCACCACCCCCCGGTGTCCTGGCCTTAGCCAAATTAGTCCGTCCATTCTCCCACCGACGTATCCCCCGATGTTCCACAAGCACACAAAAATTTAGACTGTTCGGTCTTCGTAAAAATTAATCGCAGACTGTATGGTCTGAACCCTGCTCTCTTAGCAGACTGTGGTCGCAACCCTGCGCTCAGAGCAGACCGAGCTTGTCCTGCACTCCTCGCAGACTAAATGGTCTTGCCACTGCTCTCTACATTAAGCCAATCGTGCAACGTTTCGGAGAAATGACTCCTTCTTCAGGCAAATGGCTTAATTCCTGCTCACGTGAATTTCGTGAACGTTTAATTGTACCTTGCAGAACTGTATCTAATTGCCCTCTCCCCCAGTGAGGTTAAGTTTAGGGCAACAGTACAGGGACTGGATAATAAAATGGAGGCTGGGACGGAGAGCGACGGCCACCTCACCGACAACATTCCACGCAGCGAGTACGGTAAAGGCACGGGCTAAGTTAGGTAAGTGTTTTTTGTCTCCCGAACGTCATGACAACGTCCGAGAGAAATGCACTGTCCATAAACCGACTCTGAGTTGCCAGCAAGGCGACCACCACCCCCCGGTGTCCTGGCCTTAGCCAAATTAGTCCGTCCATTCTCCCACCGACGTATCCCCCGATGTTCCACAAGCACACAAAAATTTAGACTGTTCGGTCTTCGTAAAAATTAATCGCAGACTGTATGGTCTGAACCCTGCTCTCTTAGCAGACTGTGGTCGCAACCCTGCGCTCAGAGCAGACCGAGCTTGTCCTGCACTCCTCGCAGACTAAATGGTCTTGCCACTGCTCTCTACATTAAGCCAATCGTGCAACGTTTCGGAGAAATGACTCCTTCTTCAGGCAAATGGCTTAATTCCTGCTCACGTGAATTTCGTGAACGTTTAATTGTACCTTGCAGAACTGTATCTAATTGCCCTCTCCCCCAGTGAGGTTAAGTTTAGGGCAACAGTACAGGGACTGGATAATAAAATGGAGGCTGGGACGGAGAGCGACGGCCACCTCACCGACAACATTCCACGCAGCGAGTACGGTAAAGGCACGGGCTAAGTTAGGTAAGTGTTTTTTGTCTCCCGAACGTCATGACAACGTCCGAGAGAAATGCACTGTCCATAAACCGACTCTGAGTTGCCAGCAAGGCGACCACCACCCCCCGGTGTCCTGGCCTTAGCCAAATTAGTCCGTCCATTCTCCCACCGACGTATCCCCCGATGTTCCACAAGCACACAAAAATTTAGACTGTTCGGTCTTCGTAAAAATTAATCGCAGACTGTATGGTCTGAACCCTGCTCTCTTAGCAGACTGTGGTCGCAACCCTGCGCTCAGAGCAGACCGAGCTTGTCCTGCACTCCTCGCAGACTAAATGGTCTTGCCACTGCTCTCTACATTAAGCCAATCGTGCAACGTTTCGGAGAAATGACTCCTTCTTCAGGCAAATGGCTTAATTCCTGCTCACGTGAATTTCGTGAACGTTTAATTGTACCTTGCAGAACTGTATCTAATTGCCCTCTCCCCCAGTGAGGTTAAGTTTAGGGCAACAGTACAGGGACTGGATAATAAAATGGAGGCTGGGACGGAGAGCGACGGCCACCTCACCGACAACATTCCACGCAGCGAGTACGGTAAAGGCACGGGCTAAGTTAGGTAAGTGTTTTTTGTCTCCCGAACGTCATGACAACGTCCGAGAGAAATGCACTGTCCATAAACCGACTCTGAGTTGCCAGCAAGGCGACCACCACCCCCCGGTGTCCTGGCCTTAGCCAAATTAGTCCGTCCATTCTCCCACCGACGTATCCCCCGATGTTCCACAAGCACACAAAAATTTAGACTGTTCGGTCTTCGTAAAAATTAATCGCAGACTGTATGGTCTGAACCCTGCTCTCTTAGCAGACTGTGGTCGCAACCCTGCGCTCAGAGCAGACCGAGCTTGTCCTGCACTCCTCGCAGACTAAATGGTCTTGCCACTGCTCTCTACATTAAGCCAATCGTGCAACGTTTCGGAGAAATGACTCCTTCTTCAGGCAAATGGCTTAATTCCTGCTCACGTGAATTTCGTGAACGTTTAATTGTACCTTGCAGAACTGTATCTAATTGCCCTCTCCCCCAGTGAGGTTAAGTTTAGGGCAACAGTACAGGGACTGGATAATAAAATGGAGGCTGGGACGGAGAGCGACGGCCACCTCACCGACAACATTCCACGCAGCGAGTACGGTAAAGGCACGGGCTAAGTTAGGTAAGTGTTTTTTGTCTCCCGAACGTCATGACAACGTCCGAGAGAAATGCACTGTCCATAAACCGACTCTGAGTTGCCAGCAAGGCGACCACCACCCCCCGGTGTCCTGGCCTTAGCCAAATTAGTCCGTCCATTCTCCCACCGACGTATCCCCCGATGTTCCACAAGCACACAAAAATTTAGACTGTTCGGTCTTCGTAAAAATTAATCGCAGACTGTATGGTCTGAACCCTGCTCTCTTAGCAGACTGTGGTCGCAACCCTGCGCTCAGAGCAGACCGAGCTTGTCCTGCACTCCTCGCAGACTAAATGGTCTTGCCACTGCTCTCTACATTAAGCCAATCGTGCAACGTTTCGGAGAAATGACTCCTTCTTCAGGCAAATGGCTTAATTCCTGCTCACGTGAATTTCGTGAACGTTTAATTGTACCTTGCAGAACTGTATCTAATTGCCCTCTCCCCCAGTGAGGTTAAGTTTAGGGCAACAGTACAGGGACTGGATAATAAAATGGAGGCTGGGACGGAGAGCGACGGCCACCTCACCGACAACATTCCACGCAGCGAGTACGGTAAAGGCACGGGCTAAGTTAGGTAAGTGTTTTTTGTCTCCCGAACGTCATGACAACGTCCGAGAGAAATGCACTGTCCATAAACCGACTCTGAGTTGCCAGCAAGGCGACCACCACCCCCCGGTGTCCTGGCCTTAGCCAAATTAGTCCGTCCATTCTCCCACCGACGTATCCCCCGATGTTCCACAAGCACACAAAAATTTAGACTGTTCGGTCTTCGTAAAAATTAATCGCAGACTGTATGGTCTGAACCCTGCTCTCTTAGCAGACTGTGGTCGCAACCCTGCGCTCAGAGCAGACCGAGCTTGTCCTGCACTCCTCGCAGACTAAATGGTCTTGCCACTGCTCTCTACATTAAGCCAATCGTGCAACGTTTCGGAGAAATGACTCCTTCTTCAGGCAAATGGCTTAATTCCTGCTCACGTGAATTTCGTGAACGTTTAATTGTACCTTGCAGAACTGTATCTAATTGCCCTCTCCCCCAGTGAGGTTAAGTTTAGGGCAACAGTACAGGGACTGGATAATAAAATGGAGGCTGGGACGGAGAGCGACGGCCACCTCACCGACAACATTCCACGCAGCGAGTACGGTAAAGGCACGGGCTAAGTTAGGTAAGTGTTTTTTGTCTCCCGAACGTCATGACAACGTCCGAGAGAAATGCACTGTCCATAAACCGACTCTGAGTTGCCAGCAAGGCGACCACCACCCCCCGGTGTCCTGGCCTTAGCCAAATTAGTCCGTCCATTCTCCCACCGACGTATCCCCCGATGTTCCACAAGCACACAAAAATTTAGACTGTTCGGTCTTCGTAAAAATTAATCGCAGACTGTATGGTCTGAACCCTGCTCTCTTAGCAGACTGTGGTCGCAACCCTGCGCTCAGAGCAGACCGAGCTTGTCCTGCACTCCTCGCAGACTAAATGGTCTTGCCACTGCTCTCTACATTAAGCCAATCGTGCAACGTTTCGGAGAAATGACTCCTTCTTCAGGCAAATGGCTTAATTCCTGCTCACGTGAATTTCGTGAACGTTTAATTGTACCTTGCAGAACTGTATCTAATTGCCCTCTCCCCCAGTGAGGTTAAGTTTAGGGCAACAGTACAGGGACTGGATAATAAAATGGAGGCTGGGACGGAGAGCGACGGCCACCTCACCGACAACATTCCACGCAGCGAGTACGGTAAAGGCACGGGCTAAGTTAGGTAAGTGTTTTTTGTCTCCCGAACGTCATGACAACGTCCGAGAGAAATGCACTGTCCATAAACCGACTCTGAGTTGCCAGCAAGGCGACCACCACCCCCCGGTGTCCTGGCCTTAGCCAAATTAGTCCGTCCATTCTCCCACCGACGTATCCCCCGATGTTCCACAAGCACACAAAAATTTAGACTGTTCGGTCTTCGTAAAAATTAATCGCAGACTGTATGGTCTGAACCCTGCTCTCTTAGCAGACTGTGGTCGCAACCCTGCGCTCAGAGCAGACCGAGCTTGTCCTGCACTCCTCGCAGACTAAATGGTCTTGCCACTGCTCTCTACATTAAGCCAATCGTGCAACGTTTCGGAGAAATGACTCCTTCTTCAGGCAAATGGCTTAATTCCTGCTCACGTGAATTTCGTGAACGTTTAATTGTACCTTGCAGAACTGTATCTAATTGCCCTCTCCCCCAGTGAGGTTAAGTTTAGGGCAACAGTACAGGGACTGGATAATAAAATGGAGGCTGGGACGGAGAGCGACGGCCACCTCACCGACAACATTCCACGCAGCGAGTACGGTAAAGGCACGGGCTAAGTTAGGTAAGTGTTTTTTGTCTCCCGAACGTCATGACAACGTCCGAGAGAAATGCACTGTCCATAAACCGACTCTGAGTTGCCAGCAAGGCGACCACCACCCCCCGGTGTCCTGGCCTTAGCCAAATTAGTCCGTCCATTCTCCCACCGACGTATCCCCCGATGTTCCACAAGCACACAAAAATTTAGACTGTTCGGTCTTCGTAAAAATTAATCGCAGACTGTATGGTCTGAACCCTGCTCTCTTAGCAGACTGTGGTCGCAACCCTGCGCTCAGAGCAGACCGAGCTTGTCCTGCACTCCTCGCAGACTAAATGGTCTTGCCACTGCTCTCTACATTAAGCCAATCGTGCAACGTTTCGGAGAAATGACTCCTTCTTCAGGCAAATGGCTTAATTCCTGCTCACGTGAATTTCGTGAACGTTTAATTGTACCTTGCAGAACTGTATCTAATTGCCCTCTCCCCCAGTGAGGTTAAGTTTAGGGCAACAGTACAGGGACTGGATAATAAAATGGAGGCTGGGACGGAGAGCGACGGCCACCTCACCGACAACATTCCACGCAGCGAGTACGGTAAAGGCACGGGCTAAGTTAGGTAAGTGTTTTTTGTCTCCCGAACGTCATGACAACGTCCGAGAGAAATGCACTGTCCATAAACCGACTCTGAGTTGCCAGCAAGGCGACCACCACCCCCCGGTGTCCTGGCCTTAGCCAAATTAGTCCGTCCATTCTCCCACCGACGTATCCCCCGATGTTCCACAAGCACACAAAAATTTAGACTGTTCGGTCTTCGTAAAAATTAATCGCAGACTGTATGGTCTGAACCCTGCTCTCTTAGCAGACTGTGGTCGCAACCCTGCGCTCAGAGCAGACCGAGCTTGTCCTGCACTCCTCGCAGACTAAATGGTCTTGCCACTGCTCTCTACATTAAGCCAATCGTGCAACGTTTCGGAGAAATGACTCCTTCTTCAGGCAAATGGCTTAATTCCTGCTCACGTGAATTTCGTGAACGTTTAATTGTACCTTGCAGAACTGTATCTAATTGCCCTCTCCCCCAGTGAGGTTAAGTTTAGGGCAACAGTACAGGGACTGGATAATAAAATGGAGGCTGGGACGGAGAGCGACGGCCACCTCACCGACAACATTCCACGCAGCGAGTACGGTAAAGGCACGGGCTAAGTTAGGTAAGTGTTTTTTGTCTCCCGAACGTCATGACAACGTCCGAGAGAAATGCACTGTCCATAAACCGACTCTGAGTTGCCAGCAAGGCGACCACCACCCCCCGGTGTCCTGGCCTTAGCCAAATTAGTCCGTCCATTCTCCCACCGACGTATCCCCCGATGTTCCACAAGCACACAAAAATTTAGACTGTTCGGTCTTCGTAAAAATTAATCGCAGACTGTATGGTCTGAACCCTGCTCTCTTAGCAGACTGTGGTCGCAACCCTGCGCTCAGAGCAGACCGAGCTTGTCCTGCACTCCTCGCAGACTAAATGGTCTTGCCACTGCTCTCTACATTAAGCCAATCGTGCAACGTTTCGGAGAAATGACTCCTTCTTCAGGCAAATGGCTTAATTCCTGCTCACGTGAATTTCGTGAACGTTTAATTGTACCTTGCAGAACTGTATCTAATTGCCCTCTCCCCCAGTGAGGTTAAGTTTAGGGCAACAGTACAGGGACTGGATAATAAAATGGAGGCTGGGACGGAGAGCGACGGCCACCTCACCGACAACATTCCACGCAGCGAGTACGGTAAAGGCACGGGCTAAGTTAGGTAAGTGTTTTTTGTCTCCCGAACGTCATGACAACGTCCGAGAGAAATGCACTGTCCATAAACCGACTCTGAGTTGCCAGCAAGGCGACCACCACCCCCCGGTGTCCTGGCCTTAGCCAAATTAGTCCGTCCATTCTCCCACCGACGTATCCCCCGATGTTCCACAAGCACACAAAAATTTAGACTGTTCGGTCTTCGTAAAAATTAATCGCAGACTGTATGGTCTGAACCCTGCTCTCTTAGCAGACTGTGGTCGCAACCCTGCGCTCAGAGCAGACCGAGCTTGTCCTGCACTCCTCGCAGACTAAATGGTCTTGCCACTGCTCTCTACATTAAGCCAATCGTGCAACGTTTCGGAGAAATGACTCCTTCTTCAGGCAAATGGCTTAATTCCTGCTCACGTGAATTTCGTGAACGTTTAATTGTACCTTGCAGAACTGTATCTAATTGCCCTCTCCCCCAGTGAGGTTAAGTTTAGGGCAACAGTACAGGGACTGGATAATAAAATGGAGGCTGGGACGGAGAGCGACGGCCACCTCACCGACAACATTCCACGCAGCGAGTACGGTAAAGGCACGGGCTAAGTTAGGTAAGTGTTTTTTGTCTCCCGAACGTCATGACAACGTCCGAGAGAAATGCACTGTCCATAAACCGACTCTGAGTTGCCAGCAAGGCGACCACCACCCCCCGGTGTCCTGGCCTTAGCCAAATTAGTCCGTCCATTCTCCCACCGACGTATCCCCCGATGTTCCACAAGCACACAAAAATTTAGACTGTTCGGTCTTCGTAAAAATTAATCGCAGACTGTATGGTCTGAACCCTGCTCTCTTAGCAGACTGTGGTCGCAACCCTGCGCTCAGAGCAGACCGAGCTTGTCCTGCACTCCTCGCAGACTAAATGGTCTTGCCACTGCTCTCTACATTAAGCCAATCGTGCAACGTTTCGGAGAAATGACTCCTTCTTCAGGCAAATGGCTTAATTCCTGCTCACGTGAATTTCGTGAACGTTTAATTGTACCTTGCAGAACTGTATCTAATTGCCCTCTCCCCCAGTGAGGTTAAGTTTAGGGCAACAGTACAGGGACTGGATAATAAAATGGAGGCTGGGACGGAGAGCGACGGCCACCTCACCGACAACATTCCACGCAGCGAGTACGGTAAAGGCACGGGCTAAGTTAGGTAAGTGTTTTTTGTCTCCCGAACGTCATGACAACGTCCGAGAGAAATGCACTGTCCATAAACCGACTCTGAGTTGCCAGCAAGGCGACCACCACCCCCCGGTGTCCTGGCCTTAGCCAAATTAGTCCGTCCATTCTCCCACCGACGTATCCCCCGATGTTCCACAAGCACACAAAAATTTAGACTGTTCGGTCTTCGTAAAAATTAATCGCAGACTGTATGGTCTGAACCCTGCTCTCTTAGCAGACTGTGGTCGCAACCCTGCGCTCAGAGCAGACCGAGCTTGTCCTGCACTCCTCGCAGACTAAATGGTCTTGCCACTGCTCTCTACATTAAGCCAATCGTGCAACGTTTCGGAGAAATGACTCCTTCTTCAGGCAAATGGCTTAATTCCTGCTCACGTGAATTTCGTGAACGTTTAATTGTACCTTGCAGAACTGTATCTAATTGCCCTCTCCCCCAGTGAGGTTAAGTTTAGGGCAACAGTACAGGGACTGGATAATAAAATGGAGGCTGGGACGGAGAGCGACGGCCACCTCACCGACAACATTCCACGCAGCGAGTACGGTAAAGGCACGGGCTAAGTTAGGTAAGTGTTTTTTGTCTCCCGAACGTCATGACAACGTCCGAGAGAAATGCACTGTCCATAAACCGACTCTGAGTTGCCAGCAAGGCGACCACCACCCCCCGGTGTCCTGGCCTTAGCCAAATTAGTCCGTCCATTCTCCCACCGACGTATCCCCCGATGTTCCACAAGCACACAAAAATTTAGACTGTTCGGTCTTCGTAAAAATTAATCGCAGACTGTATGGTCTGAACCCTGCTCTCTTAGCAGACTGTGGTCGCAACCCTGCGCTCAGAGCAGACCGAGCTTGTCCTGCACTCCTCGCAGACTAAATGGTCTTGCCACTGCTCTCTACATTAAGCCAATCGTGCAACGTTTCGGAGAAATGACTCCTTCTTCAGGCAAATGGCTTAATTCCTGCTCACGTGAATTTCGTGAACGTTTAATTGTACCTTGCAGAACTGTATCTAATTGCCCTCTCCCCCAGTGAGGTTAAGTTTAGGGCAACAGTACAGGGACTGGATAATAAAATGGAGGCTGGGACGGAGAGCGACGGCCACCTCACCGACAACATTCCACGCAGCGAGTACGGTAAAGGCACGGGCTAAGTTAGGTAAGTGTTTTTTGTCTCCCGAACGTCATGACAACGTCCGAGAGAAATGCACTGTCCATAAACCGACTCTGAGTTGCCAGCAAGGCGACCACCACCCCCCGGTGTCCTGGCCTTAGCCAAATTAGTCCGTCCATTCTCCCACCGACGTATCCCCCGATGTTCCACAAGCACACAAAAATTTAGACTGTTCGGTCTTCGTAAAAATTAATCGCAGACTGTATGGTCTGAACCCTGCTCTCTTAGCAGACTGTGGTCGCAACCCTGCGCTCAGAGCAGACCGAGCTTGTCCTGCACTCCTCGCAGACTAAATGGTCTTGCCACTGCTCTCTACATTAAGCCAATCGTGCAACGTTTCGGAGAAATGACTCCTTCTTCAGGCAAATGGCTTAATTCCTGCTCACAGTGAATTTCGTGAACGTTTAATTGTACCTTGCAGAACTGTATCTAATTGCCCTCTCCCCCAGTGAGGTTAAGTTTAGGGCAACAGTACAGGGACTGGATAATAAAATGAGGCTGGGACGGAGAGCGACGGCCACCTCACCGACAACATTCCACGCAGCGAGTACGGTAAAGCGGGCTAAGTTAGGTAAGTGTTTTTTGTCTCCCGAACGTCATGACAACGTCCGAGAGAAATGCACTGTCCATAAACCGACTCTGAGTTGCCAGCAAGGCGACCACCACCCCCCGGTGTCCTGGCCTTAGCCAAATTAGTCCGTCCATTCTCCCACCGACGTATCCCCCGATGTTCCACAAGCACACAAAAATTTAGACTGTTCGGTCTTCGTAAAAATTAATCGCAGACTGTATGGTCTGAACCCTGCTCTCTTAGCAGACTGTGGTCGCAACCCTGCGCTCAGAGCAGACCGAGCTTGTCCTGCACTCCTCGCAGACTAAATGGTCTTGCCACTGCTCTCTACATTAAGCCAATCGTGCAACGTTTCGGAGAAATGACTCCTTCTTCAGGCAAATGGCTTAATTCCTGCTCACGTGAATTTCGTGAACGTTTAATTGTACCTTGCAGAACTGTATCTAATTGCCCTCTCCCCCAGTGAGGTTAAGTTTAGGGCAACAGTACAGGGACTGGATAATAAAATGGAGGCTGGGACGGAGAGCGACGGCCACCTCACCGACAACATTCCACGCAGCGAGTACGGTAAAGGCACGGGCTAAGTTAGGTAAGTGTTTTTTGTCTCCCGAACGTCATGACAACGTCCGAGAGAAATGCACTGTCCATAAACCGACTCTGAGTTGCCAGCAAGGCGACCACCACCCCCCGGTGTCCTGGCCTTAGCCAAATTAGTCCGTCCATTCTCCCACCGACGTATCCCCCGATGTTCCACAAGCACACAAAAATTTAGACTGTTCGGTCTTCGTAAAAATTAATCGCAGACTGTATGGTCTGAACCCTGCTCTCTTAGCAGACTGTGGTCGCAACCCTGCGCTCAGAGCAGACCGAGCTTGTCCTGCACTCCTCGCAGACTAAATGGTCTTGCCACTGCTCTCTACATTAAGCCAATCGTGCAACGTTTCGGAGAAATGACTCCTTCTTCAGGCAAATGGCTTAATTCCTGCTCACGTGAATTTCGTGAACGTTTAATTGTACCTTGCAGAACTGTATCTAATTGCCCTCTCCCCCAGTGAGGTTAAGTTTAGGGCAACAGTACAGGGACTGGATAATAAAATGGAGGCTGGGACGGAGAGCGACGGCCACCTCACCGACAACATTCCACGCAGCGAGTACGGTAAAGGCACGGGCTAAGTTAGGTAAGTGTTTTTTGTCTCCCGAACGTCATGACAACGTCCGAGAGAAATGCACTGTCCATAAACCGACTCTGAGTTGCCAGCAAGGCGACCACCACCCCCCGGTGTCCTGGCCTTAGCCAAATTAGTCCGTCCATTCTCCCACCGACGTATCCCCGTTCCACAAGCACACAAAAATTTAGACTGTTCGGTCTTCGTAAAAATTAATCGCAGACTGTATGGTCTGAACCCTGCTCTCTTAGCAGACTGTGGTCGCAACCCTGCGCTCAGAGCAGACCGAGCTTGTCCTGCACTCCTCGCAGACTAAATGGTCTTGCCACTGCTCTCTACATTAAGCCAATCGTGCAACGTTTCGGAGAAATGACTCCTTCTTCAGGCAAATGGCTTAATTCCTGCTCACGTGAATTTCGTGAACGTTTAATTGTACCTTGCAGAACTGTATCTAATTGCCCTCTCCCCCAGTGAGGTTAAGTTTAGGGCAACAGTACAGGGACTGGATAATAAAATGGAGGCTGGGACGGAGAGCGACGGCCACCTCACCGACAACATTCCACGCAGCGAGTACGGTAAAGGCACGGGCTAAGTTAGGTAAGTGTTTTTTGTCTCCCGAACGTCATGACAACGTCCGAGAGAAATGCACTGTCCATAAACCGACTCTGAGTTGCCAGCAAGGCGACCACCACCCCCCGGTGTCCTGGCCTTAGCCAAATTAGTCCGTCCATTCTCCCACCGACGTAATCCCCCGATGTTCCACAAGCACACAAAAATTTAGACTGTTCGGTCTTCGTAAAAATTAATCGCAGACTGTATGGTCTGAACCCTGCTCTCTTAGCAGACTGTGGTCGCAACCCTGCGCTCAGAGCAGACCGAGCTTGTCCTGCACTCCTCGCAGACTAAATGGTCTTGCCACTGCTCTCTACATTAAGCCAATCGTGCAACGTTTCGGAGAAATGACTCCTTCTTCAGGCAAATGGCTTAATTCCTGCTCACGTGAATTTCGTGAACGTTTAATTGTACCTTGCAGAACTGTATCTAATTGCCCTCTCCCCCAGTGAGGTTAAGTTTAGGGCAACAGTACAGGGACTGGATAATAAAATGGAGGCTGGGACGGAGAGCGACGGCCACCTCACCGACAACATTCCACGCAGCGAGTACGGTAAAGGCACGGGCTAAGTTAGGTAAGTGTTTTTTGTCTCCCGAACGTCATGACAACGTCCGAGAGAAATGCACTGTCCATAAACCGACTCTGTGTTGCCAGCAAGGCGAACCACCACCCCCCGGTGTCCTGGCCTTAGCCAAATTAGTCCGTCCATTCTCCCACCGACGTATCCCCCGATGTTCCACAAGCACACAAAAATTTAGACTGTTCGGTCTTCGTAAAAATTAATCGCAGACTGTATGGTCTGAACCCTGCTCTCTTAGCAGACTGTGGTCCGCAACCCTGCGCTCAGAGCAGACCGAGCTTGTCCTGCACTCCTCGCAGACTAAATGGTCTTGCCACTGCTCTCTACATTAAGCCAATCGTGCAACGTTTCGGAGAAATGACTCCTTCTTCAGGCAAATGGCTTAATTCCTGCTCACGTGAATTTCGTGAACGTTTAATTGTACCTTGCAGAACTGTATCTAATTGCCCTCTCCCCCAGTGAGGTTAAGTTTAGGGCAACAGTACAGGGACTGGATAAATAAAATGGAGGCTGGGACGGAGAGCGACGGCCACCTCACCGACAACATTCCACGCAGCGAGTACGGTAAAGGCACGGGCTAAGTTAGGTAAGTGTTTTTTGTCTCCCGAACGTCATGACAACGTCCGAGAGAAATGCACTGTCCATAAACCGACTCTGAGTTGCCAGCAAGGCGACCACCACCCCCCGGTGTCCTGGCCTTAGCCAAATTAGTCCGTCCATTCTCCCACCGACGTATCCCCCGATGTTCCACAAGCACACAAAAATTTAGACTGTTCGGTCTTCGTAAAAATTAATCGCAGACTGTATGGTCTGAACCCTGCTCTCTTAGCAGACTGTGGTCGCAACCCTGCGCTCAGAGCAGACCGAGCTTGTCCTGCACTCCTCGCAGACTAAATGGTCTTGCCACTGCTCTCTACATTAAGCCAATCGTGCAACGTTTCGGAGAAATGACTCCTTCTTCAGGCAAATGGCTTAATTCCTGCTCACTGTGAATTTCGTGAACGTTTAATTGTACCTTGCAGAACTGTATCTAATTGCCCTCTCCCCCAGTGAGGTTAAGTTTAGGGCAACAGTACAGGGACTGGATAATAAAATGGAGGCTGGGGCCGGAGAGCGACGGCCACCTCACCGACAACATTCCACGCAGCGAGTACGGTAAAGGCACGGGCTAAAGTTAGGTAAGTGTTTTTTTGTCTCCCGAACGTCATGACAACGTCCGAGAGAAATGCACTGTCCATAAACCGACTCTGAGTTGCCAGCAAGGCGACCACCACCCCCCGGTGTCCTGGCCTTAGCCAAATTAGTCCGTCCATTCTCCCACCGACGTATCCCCCGATGTTCCACAAGCACACAAAAATTTAGACTGTTCGGTCTTCGTAAAAATTAATCGCAGACTGTATGGTCTGAACCCTGCTCTCTTAGCAGACTGTGGTCGCAACCCTGCGCTCAGAGCAGACCGAGCTTGTCCTGCACTCCTCGCAGACTAAATGGTCTTGCCACTGCTCTCTACATTAAGCCAATCGTGCAACGTTTCGGAGAAATGACTCCTTCTTCAGGCAAATGGCTTAATTCCTGCTCACGTGAATTTCGTGAACGTTTAATTGTACCTTGCAGAACTGTATCTAATTGCCCTCTCCCCCAGTGAGGTTAAGTTTAGGGCAACAGTACAGGGACTGGATAATAAAATGGAGGCTGGGACGGAGAGCGACGGCCACCTCACCGACAACATTCCACGCAGCGAGTACGGTAAAGGCACGGGCTAAGTTAGGTAAGTGTTTTTTGTCTCCCGAACGTCATGACAACGTCCGAGAGAAATGCACTGTCCATAAACCGACTCTGAGTTGCCAGCAAGGCGACCACCACCCCCCGGTGTCCTGGCCTTAGCCAAATTAGTCCGTCCATTCTCCCACCGACGTATCCCCCGATGTTCCACAAGCACACAAAAATTTAGACTGTTCGGTCTTCGTAAAAATTAATCGCAGACTGTATGGTCTGAACCCTGCTCTCTTAGCAGACTGTGGTCGCAACCCTGCGCTCAGAGCAGACCGAGCTTGTCCTGCACTCCTCGCAGACTAAATGGTCTTGCCACTGCTCTCTACATTAAGCCAATCGTGCAACGTTTCGGAGAAATGACTCCTTCTTCAGGCAAATGGCTTAATTCCTGCTCACGTGAATTTCGTGAACGTTTAATTGTACCTTGCAGAACTGTATCTAATTGCCCTCTCCCCCAGTGAGGTTAAGTTTAGGGCAACAGTACAGGGACTGGATAATAAAATGGAGGCTGGGACGGAGAGCGACGGCCACCTCACCGACAACATTCCACGCAGCGAGTACGGTAAAGGCACGGGCTAAGTTAGGTAAGTGTTTTTTGTCTCCCGAACGTCATGACAACGTCCGAGAGAAATGCACTGTCCATAAACCGACTCTGAGTTGCCAGCAAGGCGACCACCACCCCCCGGTGTCCTGGCCTTAGCCAAATTAGTCCGTCCATTCTCCCACCGACGTATCCCCCGATGTTCCACAAGCACACAAAAATTTAGACTGTTCGGTCTTCGTAAAAATTAATCGCAGACTGTATGGTCTGAACCCTGCTCTCTTAGCAGACTGTGGTCGCAACCCTGCGCTCAGAGCAGACCGAGCTTGTCCTGCACTCCTCGCAGACTAAATGGTCTTGCCACTGCTCTCTACATTAAGCCAATCGTGCAACGTTTCGGAGAAATGACTCCTTCTTCAGGCAAATGGCTTAATTCCTGCTCACGTGAATTTCGTGAACGTTTAATTGTACCTTGCAGAACTGTATCTAATTGCCCTCTCCCCCAGTGAGGTTAAGTTTAGGGCAACAGTACAGGGACTGGATAATAAAATGGAGGCTGGGACGGAGAGCGACGGCCACCTCACCGACAACATTCCACGCAGCGAGTACGGTAAAGGCACGGGCTAAGTTAGGTAAGTGTTTTTTGTCTCCCGAACGTCATGACAACGTCCGAGAGAAATGCACTGTCCATAAACCGACTCTGAGTTGCCAGCAAGGCGACCACCACCCCCCGGTGTCCTGGCCTTAGCCAAATTAGTCCGTCCATTCTCCCACCGACGTATCCCCCGATGTTCCACAAGCACACAAAAATTTAGACTGTTCGGTCTTCGTAAAAATTAATCGCAGACTGTATGGTCTGAACCCTGCTCTCTTAGCAGACTGTGGTCGCAACCCTGCGCTCAGAGCAGACCGAGCTTGTCCTGCACTCCTCGCAGACTAAATGGTCTTGCCACTGCTCTCTACATTAAGCCAATCGTGCAACGTTTCGGAGAAATGACTCCTTCTTCAGGCAAATGGCTTAATTCCTGCTCACGTGAATTTCGTGAACGTTTAATTGTACCTTGCAGAACTGTATCTAATTGCCCTCTCCCCCAGTGAGGTTAAGTTTAGGGCAACAGTACAGGGACTGGATAATAAAATGGAGGCTGGGACGGAGAGCGACGGCCACCTCACCGACAACATTCCACGCAGCGAGTACGGTAAAGGCACGGGCTAAGTTAGGTAAGTGTTTTTTGTCTCCCGAACGTCATGACAACGTCCGAGAGAAATGCACTGTCCATAAACCGACTCTGAGTTGCCAGCAAGGCGACCACCACCCCCCGGTGTCCTGGCCTTAGCCAAATTAGTCCGTCCATTCTCCCACCGACGTATCCCCCGATGTTCCACAAGCACACAAAAATTTAGACTGTTCGGTCTTCGTAAAAATTAATCGCAGACTGTATGGTCTGAACCCTGCTCTCTTAGCAGACTGTGGTCGCAACCCTGCGCTCAGAGCAGACCGAGCTTGTCCTGCACTCCTCGCAGACTAAATGGTCTTGCCACTGCTCTCTACATTAAGCCAATCGTGCAACGTTTCGGAGAAATGACTCCTTCTTCAGGCAAATGGCTTAATTCCTGCTCACGTGAATTTCGTGAACGTTTAATTGTACCTTGCAGAACTGTATCTAATTGCCCTCTCCCCCAGTGAGGTTAAGTTTAGGGCAACAGTACAGGGACTGGATAATAAAATGGAGGCTGGGACGGAGAGCGACGGCCACCTCACCGACAACATTCCACGCAGCGAGTACGGTAAAGGCACGGGCTAAGTTAGGTAAGTGTTTTTTGTCTCCCGAACGTCATGACAACGTCCGAGAGAAATGCACTGTCCATAAACCGACTCTGAGTTGCCAGCAAGGCGACCACCACCCCCCGGTGTCCTGGCCTTAGCCAAATTAGTCCGTCCATTCTCCCACCGACGTATCCCCCGATGTTCCACAAGCACACAAAAATTTAGACTGTTCGGTCTTCGTAAAAATTAATCGCAGACTGTATGGTCTGAACCCTGCTCTCTTAGCAGACTGTGGTCGCAACCCTGCGCTCAGAGCAGACCGAGCTTGTCCTGCACTCCTCGCAGACTAAATGGTCTTGCCACTGCTCTCTACATTAAGCCAATCGTGCAACGTTTCGGAGAAATGACTCCTTCTTCAGGCAAATGGCTTAATTCCTGCTCACGTGAATTTCGTGAACGTTTAATTGTACCTTGCAGAACTGTATCTAATTGCCCTCTCCCCCAGTGAGGTTAAGTTTAGGGCAACAGTACAGGGACTGGATAATAAAATGGAGGCTGGGACGGAGAGCGACGGCCACCTCACCGACAACATTCCACGCAGCGAGTACGGTAAAGGCACGGGCTAAGTTAGGTAAGTGTTTTTTGTCTCCCGAACGTCATGACAACGTCCGAGAGAAATGCACTGTCCATAAACCGACTCTGAGTTGCCAGCAAGGCGACCACCACCCCCCGGTGTCCTGGCCTTAGCCAAATTAGTCCGTCCATTCTCCCACCGACGTATCCCCCGATGTTCCACAAGCACACAAAAATTTAGACTGTTCGGTCTTCGTAAAAATTAATCGCAGACTGTATGGTCTGAACCCTGCTCTCTTAGCAGACTGTGGTCGCAACCCTGCGCTCAGAGCAGACCGAGCTTGTCCTGCACTCCTCGCAGACTAAATGGTCTTGCCACTGCTCTCTACATTAAGCCAATCGTGCAACGTTTCGGAGAAATGACTCCTTCTTCAGGCAAATGGCTTAATTCCTGCTCACGTGAATTTCGTGAACGTTTAATTGTACCTTGCAGAACTGTATCTAATTGCCCTCTCCCCCAGTGAGGTTAAGTTTAGGGCAACAGTACAGGGACTGGATAATAAAATGGAGGCTGGGACGGAGAGCGACGGCCACCTCACCGACAACATTCCACGCAGCGAGTACGGTAAAGGCACGGGCTAAGTTAGGTAAGTGTTTTTTGTCTCCCGAACGTCATGACAACGTCCGAGAGAAATGCACTGTCCATAAACCGACTCTGAGTTGCCAGCAAGGCGACCACCACCCCCCGGTGTCCTGGCCTTAGCCAAATTAGTCCGTCCATTCTCCCACCGACGTATCCCCCGATGTTCCACAAGCACACAAAAATTTAGACTGTTCGGTCTTCGTAAAAATTAATCGCAGACTGTATGGTCTGAACCCTGCTCTCTTAGCAGACTGTGGTCGCAACCCTGCGCTCAGAGCAGACCGAGCTTGTCCTGCACTCCTCGCAGACTAAATGGTCTTGCCACTGCTCTCTACATTAAGCCAATCGTGCAACGTTTCGGAGAAATGACTCCTTCTTCAGGCAAATGGCTTAATTCCTGCTCACGTGAATTTCGTGAACGTTTAATTGTACCTTGCAGAACTGTATCTAATTGCCCTCTCCCCCAGTGAGGTTAAGTTTAGGGCAACAGTACAGGGACTGGATAATAAAATGGAGGCTGGGACGGAGAGCGACGGCCACCTCACCGACAACATTCCACGCAGCGAGTACGGTAAAGGCACGGGCTAAGTTAGGTAAGTGTTTTTTGTCTCCCGAACGTCATGACAACGTCCGAGAGAAATGCACTGTCCATAAACCGACTCTGAGTTGCCAGCAAGGCGACCACCACCCCCCGGTGTCCTGGCCTTAGCCAAATTAGTCCGTCCATTCTCCCACCGACGTATCCCCCGATGTTCCACAAGCACACAAAAATTTAGACTGTTCGGTCTTCGTAAAAATTAATCGCAGACTGTATGGTCTGAACCCTGCTCTCTTAGCAGACTGTGGTCGCAACCCTGCGCTCAGAGCAGACCGAGCTTGTCCTGCACTCCTCGCAGACTAAATGGTCTTGCCACTGCTCTCTACATTAAGCCAATCGTGCAACGTTTCGGAGAAATGACTCCTTCTTCAGGCAAATGGCTTAATTCCTGCTCACGTGAATTTCGTGAACGTTTAATTGTACCTTGCAGAACTGTATCTAATTGCCCTCTCCCCCAGTGAGGTTAAGTTTAGGGCAACAGTACAGGGACTGGATAATAAAATGGAGGCTGGGACGGAGAGCGACGGCCACCTCACCGACAACATTCCACGCAGCGAGTACGGTAAAGGCACGGGCTAAGTTAGGTAAGTGTTTTTTGTCTCCCGAACGTCATGACAACGTCCGAGAGAAATGCACTGTCCATAAACCGACTCTGAGTTGCCAGCAAGGCGACCACCACCCCCCGGTGTCCTGGCCTTAGCCAAATTAGTCCGTCCATTCTCCCACCGACGTATCCCCCGATGTTCCACAAGCACACAAAAATTTAGACTGTTCGGTCTTCGTAAAAATTAATCGCAGACTGTATGGTCTGAACCCTGCTCTCTTAGCAGACTGTGGTCGCAACCCTGCGCTCAGAGCAGACCGAGCTTGTCCTGCACTCCTCGCAGACTAAATGGTCTTGCCACTGCTCTCTACATTAAGCCAATCGTGCAACGTTTCGGAGAAATGACTCCTTCTTCAGGCAAATGGCTTAATTCCTGCTCACGTGAATTTCGTGAACGTTTAATTGTACCTTGCAGAACTGTATCTAATTGCCCTCTCCCCCAGTGAGGTTAAGTTTAGGGCAACAGTACAGGGACTGGATAATAAAATGGAGGCTGGGACGGAGAGCGACGGCCACCTCACCGACAACATTCCACGCAGCGAGTACGGTAAAGGCACGGGCTAAGTTAGGTAAGTGTTTTTTGTCTCCCGAACGTCATGACAACGTCCGAGAGAAATGCACTGTCCATAAACCGACTCTGAGTTGCCAGCAAGGCGACCACCACCCCCCGGTGTCCTGGCCTTAGCCAAATTAGTCCGTCCATTCTCCCACCGACGTATCCCCCGATGTTCCACAAGCACACAAAAATTTAGACTGTTCGGTCTTCGTAAAAATTAATCGCAGACTGTATGGTCTGAACCCTGCTCTCTTAGCAGACTGTGGTCGCAACCCTGCGCTCAGAGCAGACCGAGCTTGTCCTGCACTCCTCGCAGACTAAATGGTCTTGCCACTGCTCTCTACATTAAGCCAATCGTGCAACGTTTCGGAGAAATGACTCCTTCTTCAGGCAAATGGCTTAATTCCTGCTCACGTGAATTTCGTGAACGTTTAATTGTACCTTGCAGAACTGTATCTAATTGCCCTCTCCCCCAGTGAGGTTAAGTTTAGGGCAACAGTACAGGGACTGGATAATAAAATGGAGGCTGGGACGGAGAGCGACGGCCACCTCACCGACAACATTCCACGCAGCGAGTACGGTAAAGGCACGGGCTAAGTTAGGTAAGTGTTTTTTGTCTCCCGAACGTCATGACAACGTCCGAGAGAAATGCACTGTCCATAAACCGACTCTGAGTTGCCAGCAAGGCGACCACCACCCCCCGGTGTCCTGGCCTTAGCCAAATTAGTCCGTCCATTCTCCCACCGACGTATCCCCCGATGTTCCACAAGCACACAAAAATTTAGACTGTTCGGTCTTCGTAAAAATTAATCGCAGACTGTATGGTCTGAACCCTGCTCTCTTAGCAGACTGTGGTCGCAACCCTGCGCTCAGAGCAGACCGAGCTTGTCCTGCACTCCTCGCAGACTAAATGGTCTTGCCACTGCTCTCTACATTAAGCCAATCGTGCAACGTTTCGGAGAAATGACTCCTTCTTCAGGCAAATGGCTTAATTCCTGCTCACGTGAATTTCGTGAACGTTTAATTGTACCTTGCAGAACTGTATCTAATTGCCCTCTCCCCCAGTGAGGTTAAGTTTAGGGCAACAGTACAGGGACTGGATAATAAAATGGAGGCTGGGACGGAGAGCGACGGCCACCTCACCGACAACATTCCACGCAGCGAGTACGGTAAAGGCACGGGCTAAGTTAGGTAAGTGTTTTTTGTCTCCCGAACGTCATGACAACGTCCGAGAGAAATGCACTGTCCATAAACCGACTCTGAGTTGCCAGCAAGGCGACCACCACCCCCCGGTGTCCTGGCCTTAGCCAAATTAGTCCGTCCATTCTCCCACCGACGTATCCCCCGATGTTCCACAAGCACACAAAAATTTAGACTGTTCGGTCTTCGTAAAAATTAATCGCAGACTGTATGGTCTGAACCCTGCTCTCTTAGCAGACTGTGGTCGCAACCCTGCGCTCAGAGCAGACCGAGCTTGTCCTGCACTCCTCGCAGACTAAATGGTCTTGCCACTGCTCTCTACATTAAGCCAATCGTGCAACGTTTCGGAGAAATGACTCCTTCTTCAGGCAAATGGCTTAATTCCTGCTCACGTGAATTTCGTGAACGTTTAATTGTACCTTGCAGAACTGTATCTAATTGCCCTCTCCCCCAGTGAGGTTAAGTTTAGGGCAACAGTACAGGGACTGGATAATAAAATGGAGGCTGGGACGGAGAGCGACGGCCACCTCACCGACAACATTCCACGCAGCGAGTACGGTAAAGGCACGGGCTAAGTTAGGTAAGTGTTTTTTGTCTCCCGAACGTCATGACAACGTCCGAGAGAAATGCACTGTCCATAAACCGACTCTGAGTTGCCAGCAAGGCGACCACCACCCCCCGGTGTCCTGGCCTTAGCCAAATTAGTCCGTCCATTCTCCCACCGACGTATCCCCCGATGTTCCACAAGCACACAAAAATTTAGACTGTTCGGTCTTCGTAAAAATTAATCGCAGACTGTATGGTCTGAACCCTGCTCTCTTAGCAGACTGTGGTCGCAACCCTGCGCTCAGAGCAGACCGAGCTTGTCCTGCACTCCTCGCAGACTAAATGGTCTTGCCACTGCTCTCTACATTAAGCCAATCGTGCAACGTTTCGGAGAAATGACTCCTTCTTCAGGCAAATGGCTTAATTCCTGCTCACGTGAATTTCGTGAACGTTTAATTGTACCTTGCAGAACTGTATCTAATTGCCCTCTCCCCCAGTGAGGTTAAGTTTAGGGCAACAGTACAGGGACTGGATAATAAAATGGAGGCTGGGACGGAGAGCGACGGCCACCTCACCGACAACATTCCACGCAGCGAGTACGGTAAAGGCACGGGCTAAGTTAGGTAAGTGTTTTTTGTCTCCCGAACGTCATGACAACGTCCGAGAGAAATGCACTGTCCATAAACCGACTCTGAGTTGCCAGCAAGGCGACCACCACCCCCCGGTGTCCTGGCCTTAGCCAAATTAGTCCGTCCATTCTCCCACCGACGTATCCCCCGATGTTCCACAAGCACACAAAAATTTAGACTGTTCGGTCTTCGTAAAAATTAATCGCAGACTGTATGGTCTGAACCCTGCTCTCTTAGCAGACTGTGGTCGCAACCCTGCGCTCAGAGCAGACCGAGCTTGTCCTGCACTCCTCGCAGACTAAATGGTCTTGCCACTGCTCTCTACATTAAGCCAATCGTGCAACGTTTCGGAGAAATGACTCCTTCTTCAGGCAAATGGCTTAATTCCTGCTCACGTGAATTTCGTGAACGTTTAATTGTACCTTGCAGAACTGTATCTAATTGCCCTCTCCCCCAGTGAGGTTAAGTTTAGGGCAACAGTACAGGGACTGGATAATAAAATGGAGGCTGGGACGGAGAGCGACGGCCACCTCACCGACAACATTCCACGCAGCGAGTACGGTAAAGGCACGGGCTAAGTTAGGTAAGTGTTTTTTGTCTCCCGAACGTCATGACAACGTCCGAGAGAAATGCACTGTCCATAAACCGACTCTGAGTTGCCAGCAAGGCGACCACCACCCCCCGGTGTCCTGGCCTTAGCCAAATTAGTCCGTCCATTCTCCCACCGACGTATCCCCCGATGTTCCACAAGCACACAAAAATTTAGACTGTTCGGTCTTCGTAAAAATTAATCGCAGACTGTATGGTCTGAACCCTGCTCTCTTAGCAGACTGTGGTCGCAACCCTGCGCTCAGAGCAGACCGAGCTTGTCCTGCACTCCTCGCAGACTAAATGGTCTTGCCACTGCTCTCTACATTAAGCCAATCGTGCAACGTTTCGGAGAAATGACTCCTTCTTCAGGCAAATGGCTTAATTCCTGCTCACGTGAATTTCGTGAACGTTTAATTGTACCTTGCAGAACTGTATCTAATTGCCCTCTCCCCCAGTGAGGTTAAGTTTAGGGCAACAGTACAGGGACTGGATAATAAAATGGAGGCTGGGACGGAGAGCGACGGCCACCTCACCGACAACATTCCACGCAGCGAGTACGGTAAAGGCACGGGCTAAGTTAGGTAAGTGTTTTTTGTCTCCCGAACGTCATGACAACGTCCGAGAGAAATGCACTGTCCATAAACCGACTCTGAGTTGCCAGCAAGGCGACCACCACCCCCCGGTGTCCTGGCCTTAGCCAAATTAGTCCGTCCATTCTCCCACCGACGTATCCCCCGATGTTCCACAAGCACACAAAAATTTAGACTGTTCGGTCTTCGTAAAAATTAATCGCAGACTGTATGGTCTGAACCCTGCTCTCTTAGCAGACTGTGGTCGCAACCCTGCGCTCAGAGCAGACCGAGCTTGTCCTGCACTCCTCGCAGACTAAATGGTCTTGCCACTGCTCTCTACATTAAGCCAATCGTGCAACGTTTCGGAGAAATGACTCCTTCTTCAGGCAAATGGCTTAATTCCTGCTCACGTGAATTTCGTGAACGTTTAATTGTACCTTGCAGAACTGTATCTAATTGCCCTCTCCCCCAGTGAGGTTAAGTTTAGGGCAACAGTACAGGGACTGGATAATAAAATGGAGGCTGGGACGGAGAGCGACGGCCACCTCACCGACAACATTCCACGCAGCGAGTACGGTAAAGGCACGGGCTAAGTTAGGTAAGTGTTTTTTGTCTCCCGAACGTCATGACAACGTCCGAGAGAAATGCACTGTCCATAAACCGACTCTGAGTTGCCAGCAAGGCGACCACCACCCCCCGGTGTCCTGGCCTTAGCCAAATTAGTCCGTCCATTCTCCCACCGACGTATCCCCCGATGTTCCACAAGCACACAAAAATTTAGACTGTTCGGTCTTCGTAAAAATTAATCGCAGACTGTATGGTCTGAACCCTGCTCTCTTAGCAGACTGTGGTCGCAACCCTGCGCTCAGAGCAGACCGAGCTTGTCCTGCACTCCTCGCAGACTAAATGGTCTTGCCACTGCTCTCTACATTAAGCCAATCGTGCAACGTTTCGGAGAAATGACTCCTTCTTCAGGCAAATGGCTTAATTCCTGCTCACGTGAATTTCGTGAACGTTTAATTGTACCTTGCAGAACTGTATCTAATTGCCCTCTCCCCCAGTGAGGTTAAGTTTAGGGCAACAGTACAGGGACTGGATAATAAAATGGAGGCTGGGACGGAGAGCGACGGCCACCTCACCGACAACATTCCACGCAGCGAGTACGGTAAAGGCACGGGCTAAGTTAGGTAAGTGTTTTTTGTCTCCCGAACGTCATGACAACGTCCGAGAGAAATGCACTGTCCATAAACCGACTCTGAGTTGCCAGCAAGGCGACCACCACCCCCCGGTGTCCTGGCCTTAGCCAAATTAGTCCGTCCATTCTCCCACCGACGTATCCCCCGATGTTCCACAAGCACACAAAAATTTAGACTGTTCGGTCTTCGTAAAAATTAATCGCAGACTGTATGGTCTGAACCCTGCTCTCTTAGCAGACTGTGGTCGCAACCCTGCGCTCAGAGCAGACCGAGCTTGTCCTGCACTCCTCGCAGACTAAATGGTCTTGCCACTGCTCTCTACATTAAGCCAATCGTGCAACGTTTCGGAGAAATGACTCCTTCTTCAGGCAAATGGCTTAATTCCTGCTCACGTGAATTTCGTGAACGTTTAATTGTACCTTGCAGAACTGTATCTAATTGCCCTCTCCCCCAGTGAGGTTAAGTTTAGGGCAACAGTACAGGGACTGGATAATAAAATGGAGGCTGGGACGGAGAGCGACGGCCACCTCACCGACAACATTCCACGCAGCGAGTACGGTAAAGGCACGGGCTAAGTTAGGTAAGTGTTTTTTGTCTCCCGAACGTCATGACAACGTCCGAGAGAAATGCACTGTCCATAAACCGACTCTGAGTTGCCAGCAAGGCGACCACCACCCCCCGGTGTCCTGGCCTTAGCCAAATTAGTCCGTCCATTCTCCCACCGACGTATCCCCCGATGTTCCACAAGCACACAAAAATTTAGACTGTTCGGTCTTCGTAAAAATTAATCGCAGACTGTATGGTCTGAACCCTGCTCTCTTAGCAGACTGTGGTCGCAACCCTGCGCTCAGAGCAGACCGAGCTTGTCCTGCACTCCTCGCAGACTAAATGGTCTTGCCACTGCTCTCTACATTAAGCCAATCGTGCAACGTTTCGGAGAAATGACTCCTTCTTCAGGCAAATGGCTTAATTCCTGCTCACGTGAATTTCGTGAACGTTTAATTGTACCTTGCAGAACTGTATCTAATTGCCCTCTCCCCCAGTGAGGTTAAGTTTAGGGCAACAGTACAGGGACTGGATAATAAAATGGAGGCTGGGACGGAGAGCGACGGCCACCTCACCGACAACATTCCACGCAGCGAGTACGGTAAAGGCACGGGCTAAGTTAGGTAAGTGTTTTTTGTCTCCCGAACGTCATGACAACGTCCGAGAGAAATGCACTGTCCATAAACCGACTCTGAGTTGCCAGCAAGGCGACCACCACCCCCCGGTGTCCTGGCCTTAGCCAAATTAGTCCGTCCATTCTCCCACCGACGTATCCCCCGATGTTCCACAAGCACACAAAAATTTAGACTGTTCGGTCTTCGTAAAAATTAATCGCAGACTGTATGGTCTGAACCCTGCTCTCTTAGCAGACTGTGGTCGCAACCCTGCGCTCAGAGCAGACCGAGCTTGTCCTGCACTCCTCGCAGACTAAATGGTCTTGCCACTGCTCTCTACATTAAGCCAATCGTGCAACGTTTCGGAGAAATGACTCCTTCTTCAGGCAAATGGCTTAATTCCTGCTCACGTGAATTTCGTGAACGTTTAATTGTACCTTGCAGAACTGTATCTAATTGCCCTCTCCCCCAGTGAGGTTAAGTTTAGGGCAACAGTACAGGGACTGGATAATAAAATGGAGGCTGGGACGGAGAGCGACGGCCACCTCACCGACAACATTCCACGCAGCGAGTACGGTAAAGGCACGGGCTAAGTTAGGTAAGTGTTTTTTGTCTCCCGAACGTCATGACAACGTCCGAGAGAAATGCACTGTCCATAAACCGACTCTGAGTTGCCAGCAAGGCGACCACCACCCCCCGGTGTCCTGGCCTTAGCCAAATTAGTCCGTCCATTCTCCCACCGACGTATCCCCCGATGTTCCACAAGCACACAAAAATTTAGACTGTTCGGTCTTCGTAAAAATTAATCGCAGACTGTATGGTCTGAACCCTGCTCTCTTAGCAGACTGTGGTCGCAACCCTGCGCTCAGAGCAGACCGAGCTTGTCCTGCACTCCTCGCAGACTAAATGGTCTTGCCACTGCTCTCTACATTAAGCCAATCGTGCAACGTTTCGGAGAAATGACTCCTTCTTCAGGCAAATGGCTTAATTCCTGCTCACGTGAATTTCGTGAACGTTTAATTGTACCTTGCAGAACTGTATCTAATTGCCCTCTCCCCCAGTGAGGTTAAGTTTAGGGCAACAGTACAGGGACTGGATAATAAAATGGAGGCTGGGACGGAGAGCGACGGCCACCTCACCGACAACATTCCACGCAGCGAGTACGGTAAAGGCACGGGCTAAGTTAGGTAAGTGTTTTTTGTCTCCCGAACGTCATGACAACGTCCGAGAGAAATGCACTGTCCATAAACCGACTCTGAGTTGCCAGCAAGGCGACCACCACCCCCCGGTGTCCTGGCCTTAGCCAAATTAGTCCGTCCATTCTCCCACCGACGTATCCCCCGATGTTCCACAAGCACACAAAAATTTAGACTGTTCGGTCTTCGTAAAAATTAATCGCAGACTGTATGGTCTGAACCCTGCTCTCTTAGCAGACTGTGGTCGCAACCCTGCGCTCAGAGCAGACCGAGCTTGTCCTGCACTCCTCGCAGACTAAATGGTCTTGCCACTGCTCTCTACATTAAGCCAATCGTGCAACGTTTCGGAGAAATGACTCCTTCTTCAGGCAAATGGCTTAATTCCTGCTCACGTGAATTTCGTGAACGTTTAATTGTACCTTGCAGAACTGTATCTAATTGCCCTCTCCCCCAGTGAGGTTAAGTTTAGGGCAACAGTACAGGGACTGGATAATAAAATGGAGGCTGGGACGGAGAGCGACGGCCACCTCACCGACAACATTCCACGCAGCGAGTACGGTAAAGGCACGGGCTAAGTTAGGTAAGTGTTTTTTGTCTCCCGAACGTCATGACAACGTCCGAGAGAAATGCACTGTCCATAAACCGACTCTGAGTTGCCAGCAAGGCGACCACCACCCCCCGGTGTCCTGGCCTTAGCCAAATTAGTCCGTCCATTCTCCCACCGACGTATCCCCCGATGTTCCACAAGCACACAAAAATTTAGACTGTTCGGTCTTCGTAAAAATTAATCGCAGACTGTATGGTCTGAACCCTGCTCTCTTAGCAGACTGTGGTCGCAACCCTGCGCTCAGAGCAGACCGAGCTTGTCCTGCACTCCTCGCAGACTAAATGGTCTTGCCACTGCTCTCTACATTAAGCCAATCGTGCAACGTTTCGGAGAAATGACTCCTTCTTCAGGCAAATGGCTTAATTCCTGCTCACGTGAATTTCGTGAACGTTTAATTGTACCTTGCAGAACTGTATCTAATTGCCCTCTCCCCCAGTGAGGTTAAGTTTAGGGCAACAGTACAGGGACTGGATAATAAAATGGAGGCTGGGACGGAGAGCGACGGCCACCTCACCGACAACATTCCACGCAGCGAGTACGGTAAAGGCACGGGCTAAGTTAGGTAAGTGTTTTTTGTCTCCCGAACGTCATGACAACGTCCGAGAGAAATGCACTGTCCATAAACCGACTCTGAGTTGCCAGCAAGGCGACCACCACCCCCCGGTGTCCTGGCCTTAGCCAAATTAGTCCGTCCATTCTCCCACCGACGTATCCCCCGATGTTCCACAAGCACACAAAAATTTAGACTGTTCGGTCTTCGTAAAAATTAATCGCAGACTGTATGGTCTGAACCCTGCTCTCTTAGCAGACTGTGGTCGCAACCCTGCGCTCAGAGCAGACCGAGCTTGTCCTGCACTCCTCGCAGACTAAATGGTCTTGCCACTGCTCTCTACATTAAGCCAATCGTGCAACGTTTCGGAGAAATGACTCCTTCTTCAGGCAAATGGCTTAATTCCTGCTCACGTGAATTTCGTGAACGTTTAATTGTACCTTGCAGAACTGTATCTAATTGCCCTCTCCCCCAGTGAGGTTAAGTTTAGGGCAACAGTACAGGGACTGGATAATAAAATGGAGGCTGGGACGGAGAGCGACGGCCACCTCACCGACAACATTCCACGCAGCGAGTACGGTAAAGGCACGGGCTAAGTTAGGTAAGTGTTTTTTGTCTCCCGAACGTCATGACAACGTCCGAGAGAAATGCACTGTCCATAAACCGACTCTGAGTTGCCAGCAAGGCGACCACCACCCCCCGGTGTCCTGGCCTTAGCCAAATTAGTCCGTCCATTCTCCCACCGACGTATCCCCCGATGTTCCACAAGCACACAAAAATTTAGACTGTTCGGTCTTCGTAAAAATTAATCGCAGACTGTATGGTCTGAACCCTGCTCTCTTAGCAGACTGTGGTCGCAACCCTGCGCTCAGAGCAGACCGAGCTTGTCCTGCACTCCTCGCAGACTAAATGGTCTTGCCACTGCTCTCTACATTAAGCCAATCGTGCAACGTTTCGGAGAAATGACTCCTTCTTCAGGCAAATGGCTTAATTCCTGCTCACGTGAATTTCGTGAACGTTTAATTGTACCTTGCAGAACTGTATCTAATTGCCCTCTCCCCCAGTGAGGTTAAGTTTAGGGCAACAGTACAGGGACTGGATAATAAAATGGAGGCTGGGACGGAGAGCGACGGCCACCTCACCGACAACATTCCACGCAGCGAGTACGGTAAAGGCACGGGCTAAGTTAGGTAAGTGTTTTTTGTCTCCCGAACGTCATGACAACGTCCGAGAGAAATGCACTGTCCATAAACCGACTCTGAGTTGCCAGCAAGGCGACCACCACCCCCCGGTGTCCTGGCCTTAGCCAAATTAGTCCGTCCATTCTCCCACCGACGTATCCCCCGATGTTCCACAAGCACACAAAAATTTAGACTGTTCGGTCTTCGTAAAAATTAATCGCAGACTGTATGGTCTGAACCCTGCTCTCTTAGCAGACTGTGGTCGCAACCCTGCGCTCAGAGCAGACCGAGCTTGTCCTGCACTCCTCGCAGACTAAATGGTCTTGCCACTGCTCTCTACATTAAGCCAATCGTGCAACGTTTCGGAGAAATGACTCCTTCTTCAGGCAAATGGCTTAATTCCTGCTCACGTGAATTTCGTGAACGTTTAATTGTACCTTGCAGAACTGTATCTAATTGCCCTCTCCCCCAGTGAGGTTAAGTTTAGGGCAACAGTACAGGGACTGGATAATAAAATGGAGGCTGGGACGGAGAGCGACGGCCACCTCACCGACAACATTCCACGCAGCGAGTACGGTAAAGGCACGGGCTAAGTTAGGTAAGTGTTTTTTGTCTCCCGAACGTCATGACAACGTCCGAGAGAAATGCACTGTCCATAAACCGACTCTGAGTTGCCAGCAAGGCGACCACCACCCCCCGGTGTCCTGGCCTTAGCCAAATTAGTCCGTCCATTCTCCCACCGACGTATCCCCCGATGTTCCACAAGCACACAAAAATTTAGACTGTTCGGTCTTCGTAAAAATTAATCGCAGACTGTATGGTCTGAACCCTGCTCTCTTAGCAGACTGTGGTCGCAACCCTGCGCTCAGAGCAGACCGAGCTTGTCCTGCACTCCTCGCAGACTAAATGGTCTTGCCACTGCTCTCTACATTAAGCCAATCGTGCAACGTTTCGGAGAAATGACTCCTTCTTCAGGCAAATGGCTTAATTCCTGCTCACGTGAATTTCGTGAACGTTTAATTGTACCTTGCAGAACTGTATCTAATTGCCCTCTCCCCCAGTGAGGTTAAGTTTAGGGCAACAGTACAGGGACTGGATAATAAAATGGAGGCTGGGACGGAGAGCGACGGCCACCTCACCGACAACATTCCACGCAGCGAGTACGGTAAAGGCACGGGCTAAGTTAGGTAAGTGTTTTTTGTCTCCCGAACGTCATGACAACGTCCGAGAGAAATGCACTGTCCATAAACCGACTCTGAGTTGCCAGCAAGGCGACCACCACCCCCCGGTGTCCTGGCCTTAGCCAAATTAGTCCGTCCATTCTCCCACCGACGTATCCCCCGATGTTCCACAAGCACACAAAAATTTAGACTGTTCGGTCTTCGTAAAAATTAATCGCAGACTGTATGGTCTGAACCCTGCTCTCTTAGCAGACTGTGGTCGCAACCCTGCGCTCAGAGCAGACCGAGCTTGTCCTGCACTCCTCGCAGACTAAATGGTCTTGCCACTGCTCTCTACATTAAGCCAATCGTGCAACGTTTCGGAGAAATGACTCCTTCTTCAGGCAAATGGCTTAATTCCTGCTCACGTGAATTTCGTGAACGTTTAATTGTACCTTGCAGAACTGTATCTAATTGCCCTCTCCCCCAGTGAGGTTAAGTTTAGGGCAACAGTACAGGGACTGGATAATAAAATGGAGGCTGGGACGGAGAGCGACGGCCACCTCACCGACAACATTCCACGCAGCGAGTACGGTAAAGGCACGGGCTAAGTTAGGTAAGTGTTTTTTGTCTCCCGAACGTCATGACAACGTCCGAGAGAAATGCACTGTCCATAAACCGACTCTGAGTTGCCAGCAAGGCGACCACCACCCCCCGGTGTCCTGGCCTTAGCCAAATTAGTCCGTCCATTCTCCCACCGACGTATCCCCCGATGTTCCACAAGCACACAAAAATTTAGACTGTTCGGTCTTCGTAAAAATTAATCGCAGACTGTATGGTCTGAACCCTGCTCTCTTAGCAGACTGTGGTCGCAACCCTGCGCTCAGAGCAGACCGAGCTTGTCCTGCACTCCTCGCAGACTAAATGGTCTTGCCACTGCTCTCTACATTAAGCCAATCGTGCAACGTTTCGGAGAAATGACTCCTTCTTCAGGCAAATGGCTTAATTCCTGCTCACGTGAATTTCGTGAACGTTTAATTGTACCTTGCAGAACTGTATCTAATTGCCCTCTCCCCCAGTGAGGTTAAGTTTAGGGCAACAGTACAGGGACTGGATAATAAAATGGAGGCTGGGACGGAGAGCGACGGCCACCTCACCGACAACATTCCACGCAGCGAGTACGGTAAAGGCACGGGCTAAGTTAGGTAAGTGTTTTTTGTCTCCCGAACGTCATGACAACGTCCGAGAGAAATGCACTGTCCATAAACCGACTCTGAGTTGCCAGCAAGGCGACCACCACCCCCCGGTGTCCTGGCCTTAGCCAAATTAGTCCGTCCATTCTCCCACCGACGTATCCCCCGATGTTCCACAAGCACACAAAAATTTAGACTGTTCGGTCTTCGTAAAAATTAATCGCAGACTGTATGGTCTGAACCCTGCTCTCTTAGCAGACTGTGGTCGCAACCCTGCGCTCAGAGCAGACCGAGCTTGTCCTGCACTCCTCGCAGACTAAATGGTCTTGCCACTGCTCTCTACATTAAGCCAATCGTGCAACGTTTCGGAGAAATGACTCCTTCTTCAGGCAAATGGCTTAATTCCTGCTCACGTGAATTTCGTGAACGTTTAATTGTACCTTGCAGAACTGTATCTAATTGCCCTCTCCCCCAGTGAGGTTAAGTTTAGGGCAACAGTACAGGGACTGGATAATAAAATGGAGGCTGGGACGGAGAGCGACGGCCACCTCACCGACAACATTCCACGCAGCGAGTACGGTAAAGGCACGGGCTAAGTTAGGTAAGTGTTTTTTGTCTCCCGAACGTCATGACAACGTCCGAGAGAAATGCACTGTCCATAAACCGACTCTGAGTTGCCAGCAAGGCGACCACCACCCCCCGGTGTCCTGGCCTTAGCCAAATTAGTCCGTCCATTCTCCCACCGACGTATCCCCCGATGTTCCACAAGCACACAAAAATTTAGACTGTTCGGTCTTCGTAAAAATTAATCGCAGACTGTATGGTCTGAACCCTGCTCTCTTAGCAGACTGTGGTCGCAACCCTGCGCTCAGAGCAGACCGAGCTTGTCCTGCACTCCTCGCAGACTAAATGGTCTTGCCACTGCTCTCTACATTAAGCCAATCGTGCAACGTTTCGGAGAAATGACTCCTTCTTCAGGCAAATGGCTTAATTCCTGCTCACGTGAATTTCGTGAACGTTTAATTGTACCTTGCAGAACTGTATCTAATTGCCCTCTCCCCCAGTGAGGTTAAGTTTAGGGCAACAGTACAGGGACTGGATAATAAAATGGAGGCTGGGACGGAGAGCGACGGCCACCTCACCGACAACATTCCACGCAGCGAGTACGGTAAAGGCACGGGCTAAGTTAGGTAAGTGTTTTTTGTCTCCCGAACGTCATGACAACGTCCGAGAGAAATGCACTGTCCATAAACCGACTCTGAGTTGCCAGCAAGGCGACCACCACCCCCCGGTGTCCTGGCCTTAGCCAAATTAGTCCGTCCATTCTCCCACCGACGTATCCCCCGATGTTCCACAAGCACACAAAAATTTAGACTGTTCGGTCTTCGTAAAAATTAATCGCAGACTGTATGGTCTGAACCCTGCTCTCTTAGCAGACTGTGGTCGCAACCCTGCGCTCAGAGCAGACCGAGCTTGTCCTGCACTCCTCGCAGACTAAATGGTCTTGCCACTGCTCTCTACATTAAGCCAATCGTGCAACGTTTCGGAGAAATGACTCCTTCTTCAGGCAAATGGCTTAATTCCTGCTCACGTGAATTTCGTGAACGTTTAATTGTACCTTGCAGAACTGTATCTAATTGCCCTCTCCCCCAGTGAGGTTAAGTTTAGGGCAACAGTACAGGGACTGGATAATAAAATGGAGGCTGGGACGGAGAGCGACGGCCACCTCACCGACAACATTCCACGCAGCGAGTACGGTAAAGGCACGGGCTAAGTTAGGTAAGTGTTTTTTGTCTCCCGAACGTCATGACAACGTCCGAGAGAAATGCACTGTCCATAAACCGACTCTGAGTTGCCAGCAAGGCGACCACCACCCCCCGGTGTCCTGGCCTTAGCCAAATTAGTCCGTCCATTCTCCCACCGACGTATCCCCCGATGTTCCACAAGCACACAAAAATTTAGACTGTTCGGTCTTCGTAAAAATTAATCGCAGACTGTATGGTCTGAACCCTGCTCTCTTAGCAGACTGTGGTCGCAACCCTGCGCTCAGAGCAGACCGAGCTTGTCCTGCACTCCTCGCAGACTAAATGGTCTTGCCACTGCTCTCTACATTAAGCCAATCGTGCAACGTTTCGGAGAAATGACTCCTTCTTCAGGCAAATGGCTTAATTCCTGCTCACGTGAATTTCGTGAACGTTTAATTGTACCTTGCAGAACTGTATCTAATTGCCCTCTCCCCCAGTGAGGTTAAGTTTAGGGCAACAGTACAGGGACTGGATAATAAAATGGAGGCTGGGACGGAGAGCGACGGCCACCTCACCGACAACATTCCACGCAGCGAGTACGGTAAAGGCACGGGCTAAGTTAGGTAAGTGTTTTTTGTCTCCCGAACGTCATGACAACGTCCGAGAGAAATGCACTGTCCATAAACCGACTCTGAGTTGCCAGCAAGGCGACCACCACCCCCCGGTGTCCTGGCCTTAGCCAAATTAGTCCGTCCATTCTCCCACCGACGTATCCCCCGATGTTCCACAAGCACACAAAAATTTAGACTGTTCGGTCTTCGTAAAAATTAATCGCAGACTGTATGGTCTGAACCCTGCTCTCTTAGCAGACTGTGGTCGCAACCCTGCGCTCAGAGCAGACCGAGCTTGTCCTGCACTCCTCGCAGACTAAATGGTCTTGCCACTGCTCTCTACATTAAGCCAATCGTGCAACGTTTCGGAGAAATGACTCCTTCTTCAGGCAAATGGCTTAATTCCTGCTCACGTGAATTTCGTGAACGTTTAATTGTACCTTGCAGAACTGTATCTAATTGCCCTCTCCCCCAGTGAGGTTAAGTTTAGGGCAACAGTACAGGGACTGGATAATAAAATGGAGGCTGGGACGGAGAGCGACGGCCACCTCACCGACAACATTCCACGCAGCGAGTACGGTAAAGGCACGGGCTAAGTTAGGTAAGTGTTTTTTGTCTCCCGAACGTCATGACAACGTCCGAGAGAAATGCACTGTCCATAAACCGACTCTGAGTTGCCAGCAAGGCGACCACCACCCCCCGGTGTCCTGGCCTTAGCCAAATTAGTCCGTCCATTCTCCCACCGACGTATCCCCCGATGTTCCACAAGCACACAAAAATTTAGACTGTTCGGTCTTCGTAAAAATTAATCGCAGACTGTATGGTCTGAACCCTGCTCTCTTAGCAGACTGTGGTCGCAACCCTGCGCTCAGAGCAGACCGAGCTTGTCCTGCACTCCTCGCAGACTAAATGGTCTTGCCACTGCTCTCTACATTAAGCCAATCGTGCAACGTTTCGGAGAAATGACTCCTTCTTCAGGCAAATGGCTTAATTCCTGCTCACGTGAATTTCGTGAACGTTTAATTGTACCTTGCAGAACTGTATCTAATTGCCCTCTCCCCCAGTGAGGTTAAGTTTAGGGCAACAGTACAGGGACTGGATAATAAAATGGAGGCTGGGACGGAGAGCGACGGCCACCTCACCGACAACATTCCACGCAGCGAGTACGGTAAAGGCACGGGCTAAGTTAGGTAAGTGTTTTTTGTCTCCCGAACGTCATGACAACGTCCGAGAGAAATGCACTGTCCATAAACCGACTCTGAGTTGCCAGCAAGGCGACCACCACCCCCCGGTGTCCTGGCCTTAGCCAAATTAGTCCGTCCATTCTCCCACCGACGTATCCCCCGATGTTCCACAAGCACACAAAAATTTAGACTGTTCGGTCTTCGTAAAAATTAATCGCAGACTGTATGGTCTGAACCCTGCTCTCTTAGCAGACTGTGGTCGCAACCCTGCGCTCAGAGCAGACCGAGCTTGTCCTGCACTCCTCGCAGACTAAATGGTCTTGCCACTGCTCTCTACATTAAGCCAATCGTGCAACGTTTCGGAGAAATGACTCCTTCTTCAGGCAAATGGCTTAATTCCTGCTCACGTGAATTTCGTGAACGTTTAATTGTACCTTGCAGAACTGTATCTAATTGCCCTCTCCCCCAGTGAGGTTAAGTTTAGGGCAACAGTACAGGGACTGGATAATAAAATGGAGGCTGGGACGGAGAGCGACGGCCACCTCACCGACAACATTCCACGCAGCGAGTACGGTAAAGGCACGGGCTAAGTTAGGTAAGTGTTTTTTGTCTCCCGAACGTCATGACAACGTCCGAGAGAAATGCACTGTCCATAAACCGACTCTGAGTTGCCAGCAAGGCGACCACCACCCCCCGGTGTCCTGGCCTTAGCCAAATTAGTCCGTCCATTCTCCCACCGACGTATCCCCCGATGTTCCACAAGCACACAAAAATTTAGACTGTTCGGTCTTCGTAAAAATTAATCGCAGACTGTATGGTCTGAACCCTGCTCTCTTAGCAGACTGTGGTCGCAACCCTGCGCTCAGAGCAGACCGAGCTTGTCCTGCACTCCTCGCAGACTAAATGGTCTTGCCACTGCTCTCTACATTAAGCCAATCGTGCAACGTTTCGGAGAAATGACTCCTTCTTCAGGCAAATGGCTTAATTCCTGCTCACGTGAATTTCGTGAACGTTTAATTGTACCTTGCAGAACTGTATCTAATTGCCCTCTCCCCCAGTGAGGTTAAGTTTAGGGCAACAGTACAGGGACTGGATAATAAAATGGAGGCTGGGACGGAGAGCGACGGCCACCTCACCGACAACATTCCACGCAGCGAGTACGGTAAAGGCACGGGCTAAGTTAGGTAAGTGTTTTTTGTCTCCCGAACGTCATGACAACGTCCGAGAGAAATGCACTGTCCATAAACCGACTCTGAGTTGCCAGCAAGGCGACCACCACCCCCCGGTGTCCTGGCCTTAGCCAAATTAGTCCGTCCATTCTCCCACCGACGTATCCCCCGATGTTCCACAAGCACACAAAAATTTAGACTGTTCGGTCTTCGTAAAAATTAATCGCAGACTGTATGGTCTGAACCCTGCTCTCTTAGCAGACTGTGGTCGCAACCCTGCGCTCAGAGCAGACCGAGCTTGTCCTGCACTCCTCGCAGACTAAATGGTCTTGCCACTGCTCTCTACATTAAGCCAATCGTGCAACGTTTCGGAGAAATGACTCCTTCTTCAGGCAAATGGCTTAATTCCTGCTCACGTGAATTTCGTGAACGTTTAATTGTACCTTGCAGAACTGTATCTAATTGCCCTCTCCCCCAGTGAGGTTAAGTTTAGGGCAACAGTACAGGGACTGGATAATAAAATGGAGGCTGGGACGGAGAGCGACGGCCACCTCACCGACAACATTCCACGCAGCGAGTACGGTAAAGGCACGGGCTAAGTTAGGTAAGTGTTTTTTGTCTCCCGAACGTCATGACAACGTCCGAGAGAAATGCACTGTCCATAAACCGACTCTGAGTTGCCAGCAAGGCGACCACCACCCCCCGGTGTCCTGGCCTTAGCCAAATTAGTCCGTCCATTCTCCCACCGACGTATCCCCCGATGTTCCACAAGCACACAAAAATTTAGACTGTTCGGTCTTCGTAAAAATTAATCGCAGACTGTATGGTCTGAACCCTGCTCTCTTAGCAGACTGTGGTCGCAACCCTGCGCTCAGAGCAGACCGAGCTTGTCCTGCACTCCTCGCAGACTAAATGGTCTTGCCACTGCTCTCTACATTAAGCCAATCGTGCAACGTTTCGGAGAAATGACTCCTTCTTCAGGCAAATGGCTTAATTCCTGCTCACGTGAATTTCGTGAACGTTTAATTGTACCTTGCAGAACTGTATCTAATTGCCCTCTCTCCCCAGTGAGGTTAAGTTTAGGGCAACAGTACAGGGACTGGATAATAAAATGGAGGCTGGGACGGAGAGCGACGGCCACCTCACCGACAACATTCCACGCAGCGAGTACGGTAAAGGCACGGGCTAAGTTAGGTAAGTGTTTTTTGTCTCCCGAACGTCATGACAACGTCCGAGAGAAATGCACTGTCCATAAACCGACTCTGAGTTGCCAGCAAGGCGACCACCACCCCCCGGTGTCCTGGCCTTAGCCAAATTAGTCCGTCCATTCTCCCACCGACGTATCCCCCGATGTTCCACAAGCACACAAAAATTTAGACTGTTCGGTCTTCGTAAAAATTAATCGCAGACTGTATGGTCTGAACCCTGCTCTCTTAGCAGACTGTGGTCGCAACCCTGCGCTCAGAGCAGACCGAGCTTGTCCTGCACTCCTCGCAGACTAAATGGTCTTGCCACTGCTCTCTACATTAAGCCAATCGTGCAACGTTTCGGAGAAATGACTCCTTCTTCAGGCAAATGGCTTAATTCCTGCTCACGTGAATTTCGTGAACGTTTAATTGTACCTTGCAGAACTGTATCTAATTGCCCTCTCCCCCAGTGAGGTTAAGTTTAGGGCAACAGTACAGGGACTGGATAATAAAATGGAGGCTGGGACGGAGAGCGACGGCCACCTCACCGACAACATTCCACGCAGCGAGTACGGTAAAGGCACGGGCTAAGTTAGGTAAGTGTTTTTTGTCTCCCGAACGTCATGACAACGTCCGAGAGAAATGCACTGTCCATAAACCGACTCTGAGTTGCCAGCAAGGCGACCACCACCCCCCGGTGTCCTGGCCTTAGCCAAATTAGTCCGTCCATTCTCCCACCGACGTATCCCCCGATGTTCCACAAGCACACAAAAATTTAGACTGTTCGGTCTTCGTAAAAATTAATCGCAGACTGTATGGTCTGAACCCTGCTCTCTTAGCAGACTGTGGTCGCAACCCTGCGCTCAGAGCAGACCGAGCTTGTCCTGCACTCCTCGCAGACTAAATGGTCTTGCCACTGCTCTCTACATTAAGCCAATCGTGCAACGTTTCGGAGAAATGACTCCTTCTTCAGGCAAATGGCTTAATTCCTGCTCACGTGAATTTCGTGAACGTTTAATTGTACCTTGCAGAACTGTATCTAATTGCCCTCTCCCCCAGTGAGGTTAAGTTTAGGGCAACAGTACAGGGACTGGATAATAAAATGGAGGCTGGGACGGAGAGCGACGGCCACCTCACCGACAACATTCCACGCAGCGAGTACGGTAAAGGCACGGGCTAAGTTAGGTAAGTGTTTTTTGTCTCCCGAACGTCATGACAACGTCCGAGAGAAATGCACTGTCCATAAACCGACTCTGAGTTGCCAGCAAGGCGACCACCACCCCCCGGTGTCCTGGCCTTAGCCAAATTAGTCCGTCCATTCTCCCACCGACGTATCCCCCGATGTTCCACAAGCACACAAAAATTTAGACTGTTCGGTCTTCGTAAAAATTAATCGCAGACTGTATGGTCTGAACCCTGCTCTCTTAGCAGACTGTGGTCGCAACCCTGCGCTCAGAGCAGACCGAGCTTGTCCTGCACTCCTCGCAGACTAAATGGTCTTGCCACTGCTCTCTACATTAAGCCAATCGTGCAACGTTTCGGAGAAATGACTCCTTCTTCAGGCAAATGGCTTAATTCCTGCTCACGTGAATTTCGTGAACGTTTAATTGTACCTTGCAGAACTGTATCTAATTGCCCTCTCCCCCAGTGAGGTTAAGTTTAGGGCAACAGTACAGGGACTGGATAATAAAATGGAGGCTGGGACGGAGAGCGACGGCCACCTCACCGACAACATTCCACGCAGCGAGTACGGTAAAGGCACGGGCTAAGTTAGGTAAGTGTTTTTTGTCTCCCGAACGTCATGACAACGTCCGAGAGAAATGCACTGTCCATAAACCGACTCTGAGTTGCCAGCAAGGCGACCACCACCCCCCGGTGTCCTGGCCTTAGCCAAATTAGTCCGTCCATTCTCCCACCGACGTATCCCCCGATGTTCCACAAGCACACAAAAATTTAGACTGTTCGGTCTTCGTAAAAATTAATCGCAGACTGTATGGTCTGAACCCTGCTCTCTTAGCAGACTGTGGTCGCAACCCTGCGCTCAGAGCAGACCGAGCTTGTCCTGCACTCCTCGCAGACTAAATGGTCTTGCCACTGCTCTCTACATTAAGCCAATCGTGCAACGTTTCGGAGAAATGACTCCTTCTTCAGGCAAATGGCTTAATTCCTGCTCACGTGAATTTCGTGAACGTTTAATTGTACCTTGCAGAACTGTATCTAATTGCCCTCTCCCCCAGTGAGGTTAAGTTTAGGGCAACAGTACAGGGACTGGATAATAAAATGGAGGCTGGGACGGAGAGCGACGGCCACCTCACCGACAACATTCCACGCAGCGAGTACGGTAAAGGCACGGGCTAAGTTAGGTAAGTGTTTTTTGTCTCCCGAACGTCATGACAACGTCCGAGAGAAATGCACTGTCCATAAACCGACTCTGAGTTGCCAGCAAGGCGACCACCACCCCCCGGTGTCCTGGCCTTAGCCAAATTAGTCCGTCCATTCTCCCACCGACGTATCCCCCGATGTTCCACAAGCACACAAAAATTTAGACTGTTCGGTCTTCGTAAAAATTAATCGCAGACTGTATGGTCTGAACCCTGCTCTCTTAGCAGACTGTGGTCGCAACCCTGCGCTCAGAGCAGACCGAGCTTGTCCTGCACTCCTCGCAGACTAAATGGTCTTGCCACTGCTCTCTACATTAAGCCAATCGTGCAACGTTTCGGAGAAATGACTCCTTCTTCAGGCAAATGGCTTAATTCCTGCTCACGTGAATTTCGTGAACGTTTAATTGTACCTTGCAGAACTGTATCTAATTGCCCTCTCCCCCAGTGAGGTTAAGTTTAGGGCAACAGTACAGGGACTGGATAATAAAATGGAGGCTGGGACGGAGAGCGACGGCCACCTCACCGACAACATTCCACGCAGCGAGTACGGTAAAGGCACGGGCTAAGTTAGGTAAGTGTTTTTTGTCTCCCGAACGTCATGACAACGTCCGAGAGAAATGCACTGTCCATAAACCGACTCTGAGTTGCCAGCAAGGCGACCACCACCCCCCGGTGTCCTGGCCTTAGCCAAATTAGTCCGTCCATTCTCCCACCGACGTATCCCCCGATGTTCCACAAGCACACAAAAATTTAGACTGTTCGGTCTTCGTAAAAATTAATCGCAGACTGTATGGTCTGAACCCTGCTCTCTTAGCAGACTGTGGTCGCAACCCTGCGCTCAGAGCAGACCGAGCTTGTCCTGCACTCCTCGCAGACTAAATGGTCTTGCCACTGCTCTCTACATTAAGCCAATCGTGCAACGTTTCGGAGAAATGACTCCTTCTTCAGGCAAATGGCTTAATTCCTGCTCACGTGAATTTCGTGAACGTTTAATTGTACCTTGCAGAACTGTATCTAATTGCCCTCTCCCCCAGTGAGGTTAAGTTTAGGGCAACAGTACAGGGACTGGATAATAAAATGGAGGCTGGGACGGAGAGCGACGGCCACCTCACCGACAACATTCCACGCAGCGAGTACGGTAAAGGCACGGGCTAAGTTAGGTAAGTGTTTTTTGTCTCCCGAACGTCATGACAACGTCCGAGAGAAATGCACTGTCCATAAACCGACTCTGAGTTGCCAGCAAGGCGACCACCACCCCCCGGTGTCCTGGCCTTAGCCAAATTAGTCCGTCCATTCTCCCACCGACGTATCCCCCGATGTTCCACAAGCACACAAAAATTTAGACTGTTCGGTCTTCGTAAAAATTAATCGCAGACTGTATGGTCTGAACCCTGCTCTCTTAGCAGACTGTGGTCGCAACCCTGCGCTCAGAGCAGACCGAGCTTGTCCTGCACTCCTCGCAGACTAAATGGTCTTGCCACTGCTCTCTACATTAAGCCAATCGTGCAACGTTTCGGAGAAATGACTCCTTCTTCAGGCAAATGGCTTAATTCCTGCTCACGTGAATTTCGTGAACGTTTAATTGTACCTTGCAGAACTGTATCTAATTGCCCTCTCCCCCAGTGAGGTTAAGTTTAGGGCAACAGTACAGGGACTGGATAATAAAATGGAGGCTGGGACGGAGAGCGACGGCCACCTCACCGACAACATTCCACGCAGCGAGTACGGTAAAGGCACGGGCTAAGTTAGGTAAGTGTTTTTTGTCTCCCGAACGTCATGACAACGTCCGAGAGAAATGCACTGTCCATAAACCGACTCTGAGTTGCCAGCAAGGCGACCACCACCCCCCGGTGTCCTGGCCTTAGCCAAATTAGTCCGTCCATTCTCCCACCGACGTATCCCCCGATGTTCCACAAGCACACAAAAATTTAGACTGTTCGGTCTTCGTAAAAATTAATCGCAGACTGTATGGTCTGAACCCTGCTCTCTTAGCAGACTGTGGTCGCAACCCTGCGCTCAGAGCAGACCGAGCTTGTCCTGCACTCCTCGCAGACTAAATGGTCTTGCCACTGCTCTCTACATTAAGCCAATCGTGCAACGTTTCGGAGAAATGACTCCTTCTTCAGGCAAATGGCTTAATTCCTGCTCACGTGAATTTCGTGAACGTTTAATTGTACCTTGCAGAACTGTATCTAATTGCCCTCTCCCCCAGTGAGGTTAAGTTTAGGGCAACAGTACAGGGACTGGATAATAAAATGGAGGCTGGGACGGAGAGCGACGGCCACCTCACCGACAACATTCCACGCAGCGAGTACGGTAAAGGCACGGGCTAAGTTAGGTAAGTGTTTTTTGTCTCCCGAACGTCATGACAACGTCCGAGAGAAATGCACTGTCCATAAACCGACTCTGAGTTGCCAGCAAGGCGACCACCACCCCCCGGTGTCCTGGCCTTAGCCAAATTAGTCCGTCCATTCTCCCACCGACGTATCCCCCGATGTTCCACAAGCACACAAAAATTTAGACTGTTCGGTCTTCGTAAAAATTAATCGCAGACTGTATGGTCTGAACCCTGCTCTCTTAGCAGACTGTGGTCGCAACCCTGCGCTCAGAGCAGACCGAGCTTGTCCTGCACTCCTCGCAGACTAAATGGTCTTGCCACTGCTCTCTACATTAAGCCAATCGTGCAACGTTTCGGAGAAATGACTCCTTCTTCAGGCAAATGGCTTAATTCCTGCTCACGTGAATTTCGTGAACGTTTAATTGTACCTTGCAGAACTGTATCTAATTGCCCTCTCCCCCAGTGAGGTTAAGTTTAGGGCAACAGTACAGGGACTGGATAATAAAATGGAGGCTGGGACGGAGAGCGACGGCCACCTCACCGACAACATTCCACGCAGCGAGTACGGTAAAGGCACGGGCTAAGTTAGGTAAGTGTTTTTTGTCTCCCGAACGTCATGACAACGTCCGAGAGAAATGCACTGTCCATAAACCGACTCTGAGTTGCCAGCAAGGCGACCACCACCCCCCGGTGTCCTGGCCTTAGCCAAATTAGTCCGTCCATTCTCCCACCGACGTATCCCCCGATGTTCCACAAGCACACAAAAATTTAGACTGTTCGGTCTTCGTAAAAATTAATCGCAGACTGTATGGTCTGAACCCTGCTCTCTTAGCAGACTGTGGTCGCAACCCTGCGCTCAGAGCAGACCGAGCTTGTCCTGCACTCCTCGCAGACTAAATGGTCTTGCCACTGCTCTCTACATTAAGCCAATCGTGCAACGTTTCGGAGAAATGACTCCTTCTTCAGGCAAATGGCTTAATTCCTGCTCACGTGAATTTCGTGAACGTTTAATTGTACCTTGCAGAACTGTATCTAATTGCCCTCTCCCCCAGTGAGGTTAAGTTTAGGGCAACAGTACAGGGACTGGATAATAAAATGGAGGCTGGGACGGAGAGCGACGGCCACCTCACCGACAACATTCCACGCAGCGAGTACGGTAAAGGCACGGGCTAAGTTAGGTAAGTGTTTTTTGTCTCCCGAACGTCATGACAACGTCCGAGAGAAATGCACTGTCCATAAACCGACTCTGAGTTGCCAGCAAGGCGACCACCACCCCCCGGTGTCCTGGCCTTAGCCAAATTAGTCCGTCCATTCTCCCACCGACGTATCCCCCGATGTTCCACAAGCACACAAAAATTTAGACTGTTCGGTCTTCGTAAAAATTAATCGCAGACTGTATGGTCTGAACCCTGCTCTCTTAGCAGACTGTGGTCGCAACCCTGCGCTCAGAGCAGACCGAGCTTGTCCTGCACTCCTCGCAGACTAAATGGTCTTGCCACTGCTCTCTACATTAAGCCAATCGTGCAACGTTTCGGAGAAATGACTCCTTCTTCAGGCAAATGGCTTAATTCCTGCTCACGTGAATTTCGTGAACGTTTAATTGTACCTTGCAGAACTGTATCTAATTGCCCTCTCCCCCAGTGAGGTTAAGTTTAGGGCAACAGTACAGGGACTGGATAATAAAATGGAGGCTGGGACGGAGAGCGACGGCCACCTCACCGACAACATTCCACGCAGCGAGTACGGTAAAGGCACGGGCTAAGTTAGGTAAGTGTTTTTTGTCTCCCGAACGTCATGACAACGTCCGAGAGAAATGCACTGTCCATAAACCGACTCTGAGTTGCCAGCAAGGCGACCACCACCCCCCGGTGTCCTGGCCTTAGCCAAATTAGTCCGTCCATTCTCCCACCGACGTATCCCCCGATGTTCCACAAGCACACAAAAATTTAGACTGTTCGGTCTTCGTAAAAATTAATCGCAGACTGTATGGTCTGAACCCTGCTCTCTTAGCAGACTGTGGTCGCAACCCTGCGCTCAGAGCAGACCGAGCTTGTCCTGCACTCCTCGCAGACTAAATGGTCTTGCCACTGCTCTCTACATTAAGCCAATCGTGCAACGTTTCGGAGAAATGACTCCTTCTTCAGGCAAATGGCTTAATTCCTGCTCACGTGAATTTCGTGAACGTTTAATTGTACCTTGCAGAACTGTATCTAATTGCCCTCTCCCCCAGTGAGGTTAAGTTTAGGGCAACAGTACAGGGA
>JAQMIO010000091.1:0-53762 GCA_028022725.1 Lycodopsis pacificus
AATCGTGCAACGTTTCGGAGAAATGACTCCTTCTTCAGGCAAATGGCTTAATTCCTGCTCACGTGAATTTCGTGAACGTTTAATTGTACCTTGCAGAACTGTATCTAATTGCCCTCTCCCCCAGTGAGGTTAAGTTTAGGGCAACAGTACAGGGACTGGATAATAAAATGGAGGCTGGGACGGAGAGCGACGGCCACCTCACCGACAACATTCCACGCAGCGAGTACGGTAAAGGCACGGGCTAAGTTAGGTGAGTGTTTTTTGTCTCCCGAACGTCATGACAACGTCCGAGAGAAATGCACTGTCCATAAACCGACTCTGAGTTGCCAGCAAGGCGACCACCACCCCCCGGTGTCCTGGCCTTAGCCAAATTAGTCCGTCCATTCTCCCACCGACGTATCCCCCGATGTTCCACAAGCACACAAAAATTTAGACTGTTCGGTCTTCGTAAAAATTAATCGCAGACTGTATGGTCTGAACCCTGCTCTCTTAGCAGACTGTGGTCGCAACCCTGCGCTCAGAGCAGACCGAGCTTGTCCTGCACTCCTCGCAGACTAAATGGTCTTGCCACTGCTCTCTACATTAAGCCAATCGTGCAACGTTTCGGAGAAATGACTCCTTCTTCAGGCAAATGGCTTAATTCCTGCTCACGTGAATTTCGTGAACGTTTAATTGTACCTTGCAGAACTGTATCTAATTGCCCTCTCCCCCAGTGAGGTTAAGTTTAGGGCAACAGTACAGGGACTGGATAATAAAATGGAGGCTGGGACGGAGAGCGACGGCCACCTCACCGACAACATTCCACGCAGCGAGTACGGTAAAGGCACGGGCTAAGTTAGGTGAGTGTTTTTTGTCTCCCGAACGTCATGACAACGTCCGAGAGAAATGCACTGTCCATAAACCGACTCTGAGTTGCCAGCAAGGCGACCACCACCCCCCGGTGTCCTGGCCTTAGCCAAATTAGTCCGTCCATTCTCCCACCGACGTATCCCCCGATGTTCCACAAGCACACAAAAATTTAGACTGTTCGGTCTTCGTAAAAATTAATCGCAGACTGTATGGTCTGAACCCTGCTCTCTTAGCAGACTGTGGTCGCAACCCTGCGCTCAGAGCAGACCGAGCTTGTCCTGCACTCCTCGCAGACTAAATGGTCTTGCCACTGCTCTCTACATTAAGCCAATCGTGCAACGTTTCGGAGAAATGACTCCTTCTTCAGGCAAATGGCTTAATTCCTGCTCACGTGAATTTCGTGAACGTTTAATTGTACCTTGCAGAACTGTATCTAATTGCCCTCTCCCCCAGTGAGGTTAAGTTTAGGGCAACAGTACAGGGACTGGATAATAAAATGGAGGCTGGGACGGAGAGCGACGGCCACCTCACCGACAACATTCCACGCAGCGAGTACGGTAAAGGCACGGGCTAAGTTAGGTGAGTGTTTTTTGTCTCCCGAACGTCATGACAACGTCCGAGAGAAATGCACTGTCCATAAACCGACTCTGAGTTGCCAGCAAGGCGACCACCACCCCCCGGTGTCCTGGCCTTAGCCAAATTAGTCCGTCCATTCTCCCACCGACGTATCCCCCGATGTTCCACAAGCACACAAAAATTTAGACTGTTCGGTCTTCGTAAAAATTAATCGCAGACTGTATGGTCTGAACCCTGCTCTCTTAGCAGACTGTGGTCGCAACCCTGCGCTCAGAGCAGACCGAGCTTGTCCTGCACTCCTCGCAGACTAAATGGTCTTGCCACTGCTCTCTACATTAAGCCAATCGTGCAACGTTTCGGAGAAATGACTCCTTCTTCAGGCAAATGGCTTAATTCCTGCTCACGTGAATTTCGTGAACGTTTAATTGTACCTTGCAGAACTGTATCTAATTGCCCTCTCCCCCAGTGAGGTTAAGTTTAGGGCAACAGTACAGGGACTGGATAATAAAATGGAGGCTGGGACGGAGAGCGACGGCCACCTCACCGACAACATTCCACGCAGCGAGTACGGTAAAGGCACGGGCTAAGTTAGGTGAGTGTTTTTTGTCTCCCGAACGTCATGACAACGTCCGAGAGAAATGCACTGTCCATAAACCGACTCTGAGTTGCCAGCAAGGCGACCACCACCCCCCGGTGTCCTGGCCTTAGCCAAATTAGTCCGTCCATTCTCCCACCGACGTATCCCCCGATGTTCCACAAGCACACAAAAATTTAGACTGTTCGGTCTTCGTAAAAATTAATCGCAGACTGTATGGTCTGAACCCTGCTCTCTTAGCAGACTGTGGTCGCAACCCTGCGCTCAGAGCAGACCGAGCTTGTCCTGCACTCCTCGCAGACTAAATGGTCTTGCCACTGCTCTCTACATTAAGCCAATCGTGCAACGTTTCGGAGAAATGACTCCTTCTTCAGGCAAATGGCTTAATTCCTGCTCACGTGAATTTCGTGAACGTTTAATTGTACCTTGCAGAACTGTATCTAATTGCCCTCTCCCCCAGTGAGGTTAAGTTTAGGGCAACAGTACAGGGACTGGATAATAAAATGGAGGCTGGGACGGAGAGCGACGGCCACCTCACCGACAACATTCCACGCAGCGAGTACGGTAAAGGCACGGGCTAAGTTAGGTGAGTGTTTTTTGTCTCCCGAACGTCATGACAACGTCCGAGAGAAATGCACTGTCCATAAACCGACTCTGAGTTGCCAGCAAGGCGACCACCACCCCCCGGTGTCCTGGCCTTAGCCAAATTAGTCCGTCCATTCTCCCACCGACGTATCCCCCGATGTTCCACAAGCACACAAAAATTTAGACTGTTCGGTCTTCGTAAAAATTAATCGCAGACTGTATGGTCTGAACCCTGCTCTCTTAGCAGACTGTGGTCGCAACCCTGCGCTCAGAGCAGACCGAGCTTGTCCTGCACTCCTCGCAGACTAAATGGTCTTGCCACTGCTCTCTACATTAAGCCAATCGTGCAACGTTTCGGAGAAATGACTCCTTCTTCAGGCAAATGGCTTAATTCCTGCTCACGTGAATTTCGTGAACGTTTAATTGTACCTTGCAGAACTGTATCTAATTGCCCTCTCCCCCAGTGAGGTTAAGTTTAGGGCAACAGTACAGGGACTGGATAATAAAATGGAGGCTGGGACGGAGAGCGACGGCCACCTCACCGACAACATTCCACGCAGCGAGTACGGTAAAGGCACGGGCTAAGTTAGGTGAGTGTTTTTTGTCTCCCGAACGTCATGACAACGTCCGAGAGAAATGCACTGTCCATAAACCGACTCTGAGTTGCCAGCAAGGCGACCACCACCCCCCGGTGTCCTGGCCTTAGCCAAATTAGTCCGTCCATTCTCCCACCGACGTATCCCCCGATGTTCCACAAGCACACAAAAATTTAGACTGTTCGGTCTTCGTAAAAATTAATCGCAGACTGTATGGTCTGAACCCTGCTCTCTTAGCAGACTGTGGTCGCAACCCTGCGCTCAGAGCAGACCGAGCTTGTCCTGCACTCCTCGCAGACTAAATGGTCTTGCCACTGCTCTCTACATTAAGCCAATCGTGCAACGTTTCGGAGAAATGACTCCTTCTTCAGGCAAATGGCTTAATTCCTGCTCACGTGAATTTCGTGAACGTTTAATTGTACCTTGCAGAACTGTATCTAATTGCCCTCTCCCCCAGTGAGGTTAAGTTTAGGGCAACAGTACAGGGACTGGATAATAAAATGGAGGCTGGGACGGAGAGCGACGGCCACCTCACCGACAACATTCCACGCAGCGAGTACGGTAAAGGCACGGGCTAAGTTAGGTGAGTGTTTTTTGTCTCCCGAACGTCATGACAACGTCCGAGAGAAATGCACTGTCCATAAACCGACTCTGAGTTGCCAGCAAGGCGACCACCACCCCCCGGTGTCCTGGCCTTAGCCAAATTAGTCCGTCCATTCTCCCACCGACGTATCCCCCGATGTTCCACAAGCACACAAAAATTTAGACTGTTCGGTCTTCGTAAAAATTAATCGCAGACTGTATGGTCTGAACCCTGCTCTCTTAGCAGACTGTGGTCGCAACCCTGCGCTCAGAGCAGACCGAGCTTGTCCTGCACTCCTCGCAGACTAAATGGTCTTGCCACTGCTCTCTACATTAAGCCAATCGTGCAACGTTTCGGAGAAATGACTCCTTCTTCAGGCAAATGGCTTAATTCCTGCTCACGTGAATTTCGTGAACGTTTAATTGTACCTTGCAGAACTGTATCTAATTGCCCTCTCCCCCAGTGAGGTTAAGTTTAGGGCAACAGTACAGGGACTGGATAATAAAATGGAGGCTGGGACGGAGAGCGACGGCCACCTCACCGACAACATTCCACGCAGCGAGTACGGTAAAGGCACGGGCTAAGTTAGGTGAGTGTTTTTTGTCTCCCGAACGTCATGACAACGTCCGAGAGAAATGCACTGTCCATAAACCGACTCTGAGTTGCCAGCAAGGCGACCACCACCCCCCGGTGTCCTGGCCTTAGCCAAATTAGTCCGTCCATTCTCCCACCGACGTATCCCCCGATGTTCCACAAGCACACAAAAATTTAGACTGTTCGGTCTTCGTAAAAATTAATCGCAGACTGTATGGTCTGAACCCTGCTCTCTTAGCAGACTGTGGTCGCAACCCTGCGCTCAGAGCAGACCGAGCTTGTCCTGCACTCCTCGCAGACTAAATGGTCTTGCCACTGCTCTCTACATTAAGCCAATCGTGCAACGTTTCGGAGAAATGACTCCTTCTTCAGGCAAATGGCTTAATTCCTGCTCACGTGAATTTCGTGAACGTTTAATTGTACCTTGCAGAACTGTATCTAATTGCCCTCTCCCCCAGTGAGGTTAAGTTTAGGGCAACAGTACAGGGACTGGATAATAAAATGGAGGCTGGGACGGAGAGCGACGGCCACCTCACCGACAACATTCCACGCAGCGAGTACGGTAAAGGCACGGGCTAAGTTAGGTGAGTGTTTTTTGTCTCCCGAACGTCATGACAACGTCCGAGAGAAATGCACTGTCCATAAACCGACTCTGAGTTGCCAGCAAGGCGACCACCACCCCCCGGTGTCCTGGCCTTAGCCAAATTAGTCCGTCCATTCTCCCACCGACGTATCCCCCGATGTTCCACAAGCACACAAAAATTTAGACTGTTCGGTCTTCGTAAAAATTAATCGCAGACTGTATGGTCTGAACCCTGCTCTCTTAGCAGACTGTGGTCGCAACCCTGCGCTCAGAGCAGACCGAGCTTGTCCTGCACTCCTCGCAGACTAAATGGTCTTGCCACTGCTCTCTACATTAAGCCAATCGTGCAACGTTTCGGAGAAATGACTCCTTCTTCAGGCAAATGGCTTAATTCCTGCTCACGTGAATTTCGTGAACGTTTAATTGTACCTTGCAGAACTGTATCTAATTGCCCTCTCCCCCAGTGAGGTTAAGTTTAGGGCAACAGTACAGGGACTGGATAATAAAATGGAGGCTGGGACGGAGAGCGACGGCCACCTCACCGACAACATTCCACGCAGCGAGTACGGTAAAGGCACGGGCTAAGTTAGGTGAGTGTTTTTTGTCTCCCGAACGTCATGACAACGTCCGAGAGAAATGCACTGTCCATAAACCGACTCTGAGTTGCCAGCAAGGCGACCACCACCCCCCGGTGTCCTGGCCTTAGCCAAATTAGTCCGTCCATTCTCCCACCGACGTATCCCCCGATGTTCCACAAGCACACAAAAATTTAGACTGTTCGGTCTTCGTAAAAATTAATCGCAGACTGTATGGTCTGAACCCTGCTCTCTTAGCAGACTGTGGTCGCAACCCTGCGCTCAGAGCAGACCGAGCTTGTCCTGCACTCCTCGCAGACTAAATGGTCTTGCCACTGCTCTCTACATTAAGCCAATCGTGCAACGTTTCGGAGAAATGACTCCTTCTTCAGGCAAATGGCTTAATTCCTGCTCACGTGAATTTCGTGAACGTTTAATTGTACCTTGCAGAACTGTATCTAATTGCCCTCTCCCCCAGTGAGGTTAAGTTTAGGGCAACAGTACAGGGACTGGATAATAAAATGGAGGCTGGGACGGAGAGCGACGGCCACCTCACCGACAACATTCCACGCAGCGAGTACGGTAAAGGCACGGGCTAAGTTAGGTGAGTGTTTTTTGTCTCCCGAACGTCATGACAACGTCCGAGAGAAATGCACTGTCCATAAACCGACTCTGAGTTGCCAGCAAGGCGACCACCACCCCCCGGTGTCCTGGCCTTAGCCAAATTAGTCCGTCCATTCTCCCACCGACGTATCCCCCGATGTTCCACAAGCACACAAAAATTTAGACTGTTCGGTCTTCGTAAAAATTAATCGCAGACTGTATGGTCTGAACCCTGCTCTCTTAGCAGACTGTGGTCGCAACCCTGCGCTCAGAGCAGACCGAGCTTGTCCTGCACTCCTCGCAGACTAAATGGTCTTGCCACCTGCTCTCTACATTAAGCCAATCGTGCAACGTTTCGGAGAAATGACTCCTTCTTCAGGCAAATGGCTTAATTCCTGCTCACGTGAATTTCGTGAACGTTTAATTGTACCTTGCAGAACTGTATCTAATTGCCCTCTCCCCAGGGAGGTTAAGTTTAGGGCAACAGTACAGGGACTGGATAATAAAATGGAGGCTGGGACGGAGAGCGACGGCCACCTCACCGACAACATTCCACGCAGCGAGTACGGTAAAGGCACGGGCTAAGTTAGGTGAGTGTTTTTTGTCTCCCGAACGTCATGACAAACGTCCGAGAGAAATGCCTGTCCATAAACCGACTCTGAGTTGCCAGCAAGGCGACCACCACCCCCCGGTGTCCTGGCCTTAGCCAAATTAGTCCGTCATTCTCCCACCGACGTATCCCCCGATGTTCCACAAGCACACAAAAATTTAGACTGTTCGGTCTTCGTAAAAATTAATCGCAGACTGTATGGTCTGAACCCTGCTCTCTTAGCAGACTGTGGTCGCAACCCTGCGCTCAGAGCAGACCGAGCTTGTCCTGCACTCCTCGCAGACTAAATGGTCTTGCCACTGCTCTCTACATTAAGCCAATCGTGCAACGTTTCGGAGAAATGACTCCTTCTTCAGGCAATGGCTTAATTCCTGCTCACGTGAATTTCGTGAACGTTTAATTGTACCTTGCAGAACTGTATCTAATTGCCCTCTCCCCCAGTGAGGTTAAGTTTAGGGCAACAGTACAGGGACTGGATAATAAAATGGAGGCTGGGACGGAGAGCGACGGCCACCCTCACCGACAACATTCCACGCAGCGAGTACGGTAAAGGCACGGGCTAAGTTAGGTGAGTGTTTTTTGTCTCCCGAACGTCATGACAACGTCCGAGAGAAATGCACTGTCCATAAACCGACTCTGAGTTGCCAGCAAGGCGACCACCACCCCCCGGTGTCCTGGCCTTAGCCAAATTAGTCCGTCCATTCTCCCACCGACGTATCCCCCGATGTTCCACAAGCACACAAAAAATTTAGACTGTTCGGTCTTCGTAAAATTAATCGCAGACTGTATGGTCTGAACCCTGCTCTCTTAGCAGACTGTGGTCGCAACCCTGCGCTCAGAGCAGACCGAGCTTGTCCTGCACTCCTCGCAGACTAAATGGTCTTGCCACTGCTCTCTACATTAAGCCAATCGTGCAACGTTTCGGAGAAATGACTCCTTCTTCAGGCAAATGGCTTAATTTCCTGCTCACGTGAATTTCGTGAACGTTTAATTGTACCTTGCAGAACTGTATCTAATTTGCCCTCTCCCCCAGTGAGGTTAAGTTTAGGGCAACAGTACAGGGACTGGATAATAAAATGGAGGCTGGGACGGAGAGCGACGGCCACCTCACCGACAACATTCCACGCAGCGAGTACGGTAAAGGCACGGGCTAAGTTGGTGAGTGTTTTTTGTCTCCCGAACGTCATGACAACGTCCGAGAGAAATGCACTGTCCATAAAACCGACTCTGAGTTGCCAGCAAGGCGACCACCACCCCCCGGTGTCCTGGCCTTAGCCAAATTAGTGCCGTCCATTCTCCCACCGACGTATCCCCCGATGTTCCACAAGCACACAAAAATTTAGACTGTTCGGTCTTCGTAAAAATTAATCGCAGACTGTATGGTCTGAACCCTGCTCTCTTAGCAGACTGTGGTCGCAACCCTGCGCTCAGAGCAGACCGAGCTTGTCCTGCACTCCTCGCAGACTAAATGGTCTTGCCACTGCTCTCTACATTAAGCCAATCGTGCAACGTTTCGGAGAAATGACTCCTTCTTCAGGCAAATGGCTTAATTCCTGCTCACGTGAATTTCGTGAACGTTTAATTGTACCTTGCAGAACTGTATCTAATTGCCCTCTCCCCAGTGAGGTTAAGTTTAGGGCAACAGTACAGGGACTGGATAATAAAATGGAGGCTGGGACGGAGAGCGACGGCCACCTCACCGACAACATTCCACGCAGCGAGTACGTAAAGGCACGGGCTAAGTTAGGTGAGTGTTTTTTGTCTCCCGAACGTCATGACAACGTCCGAGAGAAATGCACTGTCCATAAACCGACTCTGAGTTGCCAGCAAGGCGACCACCACCCCCCGGTGTCCTGGCCTTAGCCAAATTAGTCCGTCCATTCTCCCACCCGACGTATCCCCCGATGTTCCACAAGCACACAAAAATTTAGACTGTTCGGTCTTCGTAAAAATTAATCGCAGACTGTCAATGGTCTGAACCCTGCTCTCTTAGCAGACTGTGGTCGCAACCCTGCGCTCAGAGCAGACCGAGCTTGTCTGCACTCCTCGCAGACTAAATGGTCTTGCCACTGCTCTCTACATTAAGCCAATCGTGCAACGTTTTCGGAGAAATGACTCCTTCTTCAGGCAAATGGCTTAATTCCTGCTCACGTGAATTTCGTGAACGTTAATTGTACCTTGCAGAACTGTATCTAATTGCCCTCTCCCCAGTGAGGGTTAAGTTTAGGGCAACAGTACAGGGACTGGATAATAAAATGGAGGCTGGGACGGAGAGCGACGGCCACCTCACCGACAACATACCACGCAGCGAGTACGGTAAAGGCACGGGCTAAGTAGGTGAGTGTTTTTTGTCTCCCGAACGTCATGACAACGTCCGAGAGAAAATGCACTGTCCATAAACCGACTCTGAGTTGCAGCAGGCGACCACCACCCCCCGGTGTCCCTGGCCTTAGCCAAATTAGTCCGTCCATTCTCCCACCGACGTATCCCCCGATGTTCCACAAGCACACAAAAATTAGACTGTTCGGTCTTCGTAAAAATTAATCGCAGACTGTAATGGTCTGACCCTGCTCTCTTAGCAGACTGTGGTCGCAACCCTGCGCTCAGAGCAGACCGAGCTTGTCCTGCACTCCTCGCAGAACTAAATGGTCTTGCCACTGCTCTCTACATTAAGCCAATCGTGCAACGTTTCGGAGAAATGACTCCTTCTTCCAGGCAAATGGCTTAATTCCTGCTCACGTGAATTTCGTGAACGTTTAATTGTACCTTGCAGAACTGTATCTAATTGCCCTCTCCCCCAGTGAGGTTAAGTTTAGGGCAACAGTACAGGGACTGGATAATAAAATGGAGGCTGGGACGGAGAGCGACGGCCACCTCACCGACAACATTCCACGCAGCGAGTACGGTAAAGGCACGGGCTAAGTTAGGTTGAGTGTTTTTTGTCTCCCGAACGTCATGACAACGTCCGAGAGAAATGCACTGTCCATAAACCGACTCTGAGTTGCCAGCAAGGCGACCACCACCCCCCGGTGTCCTGGCCTAGCCAAATTAGTCCGTCCATTCCTCCCACCGACGTATCCCCCGATGTTCCACAAGCACACAAAAATTTAGACTGTTCGGTCTTCGTAAAAATTAATCGCAGACTGTATGGTCTGAACCCTGCTCTCTTAGCAGACTGTGGTCGCAACCCTGCGCTCAGAGCAGACCGAGCTTGTCCTGCACTCCTCGCAGACTAAATGGTCTTGCCACTGCTCTCTACATTAAGCCAATCGTGCAACGTTTCGGAGAAATGGACTCCTTCTTCAGGCAAATGCTTAATTCCTGCTCACGTGAATTTCGTGAACGTTTAATTGTACCTTGCAGAACTGTATCTAATTGCCCTCTCCCCCAGTGAGGTTAAGTTTAGGGCAACAGTACAGGGACTGGATAATAAAATGGAGGCTGGGACGGAGAGCGACGGCCACCTCACAGACAACATTCCACGCAGCGAGTACGGTAAAGGCACGGGCTAAGTTAGGTGAGTGTTTTTTGTCTCCCGAACGTCATGACAACGTCCGAGAGAAATGCACTGTCCATAAACCGACTCTGAGTTGCCAGCAAGGCGACCACCACCCCCCGGTGTCCTGGCCTTAGCCAAATTAGGTCCGTCCATGTCTCCCCACCGACGTATCCCCCGATGTTCCACAAGCACACAAAAATTTAGACTGTTCGGTCTTCGTAAAAATTAATCGCAGACTGTATGGTCTGAACCCTGCTCTCTAGCAGACTGTGGTCGCAACCCTGCGCTCAGAGCAGACCGAGCTTGTCCTGCACTCCTCGCAGACTACATGGTCCTTGCCACTGCTCTCTACATTAAGCCAATCGTGCAACGTTTCGGAGAAATGACTCCTTCTTCAGGCAAATGGCTTAATTCCTGCTCACGTGAATTTCGTGAACGTTTTAATTGTACCTTGCAGAACTGTATCTAATTGCCCTCTCCCCCAGTGAGGTTAAGTTTAGGGCAACAGTACAGGGACTGGATAATAAAATGGAGGCTGGGACGGAGAGCGACGGCCCACCTCACCGACAACATTCCACGCAGCGAGTACGGTAAAGGCACGGGCTAAGTTAGGTGAGTGTTTTTTGTCTCCCGAACGTCATGACAACGTCCGAGAGAAATGCACTGTCCATAAACCGACTCTGAGGTTGCCAGCAAGGCGACCACCACCCCCCGGTGTGCCGGGCCTTAGCCAAATTAGTCCGTCCATTCTCCCACCGACGTATCCCCCGATGTTCCACAAGCACACAAAAATTTAGACTGTTCGGTCTTCGTAAAAATTAATCGCAGACTGTATGGTCTGAACCCTGCTCTCTTAGCAGACTGTGGTCGCAACCCTGCGCTCAGAGCAGACCGAGCTTTCCTGCACTCCTCGCAGACTAAATGGTCTTGCCACTGCTCTCTACATTAAGCCAATCGTGCAACGTTTCGGAGAAATGACTCCTTCTTCAGGCAAATGGCTTAATTCCTGCTCACGTGAATTTCGTGAACGTTTAATTGTACCTTGCAGAACTGTATCTAATTGCCCCTCTCCCCCAGTGAGGTTAAGTTTAGGGCAACAGTACAGGGACTGGATAATAAAATGGAGGCTGGGACGGAGAGCGACGGCCACCTCACCGACAACATTCCACGCAGCGAGTACGGTAAAGGCACGGGCTAAGTTAGGTGAGTGTTTTTGTCTCCCGAACGTCATGACAACGTCCGAGAGAAATGCACTGTCCATAAACCGACTCTGAGTTGCCAGCAAGGCGACCACCACCCCCCGGTGTCCTGGCCTTAGCCAAATTAGTCCGTCCATTCTCCCACCGACGTATCCCCCGATGTTCCACAAGCACACAAAAATTTAGACTGTTCGGTCTTCGTAAAAATTAATCGCAGACTGTATGGTCTGAACCCTGCTCTCTTAGCAGACTGTGGTCGCAACCCTGCGCTCAGAGCAGACCGAGCTTGTCCTGCACTCCTCGCAGACTAAATGGTCTTGCCACTGCTCTCTACATTAAGCCAATCGTGCAACGTTTCGGAGAAATGACTCCTTCTTCAGGCAAATGGCTTAATTCCTGCTCACGTGAATTTCGTGAACGTTTAATTGTACCTTGCAGAACTGTATCTAATTGCCTCTCCCCCAGTGAGGTTAAGTTTAGGGCAACAGTACAGGGACTGGATAATAAAATGGAGGCTGGGACGGAGAGCGACGGCCACCTCACCGACAACATTCCACGCAGCGAGTACGGTAAAGGCACGGGCTAAGTTAGGTGAGTGTTTTTTGTCTCCCGAACGTCATGACAACGTCCGAGAGAAATGCACTGTCCATAAACCGACTCTGAGTTGCCAGCAGGCGACCACCACCCCCGGTGTCCTGGCCTTAGCCAAATTAGTCCGTCCATTCTCCCACCGACGTATCCCCCGATGTTCCACAAGCACACAAAAATTTAGACTGTTCGGTCTTCGTAAAAATTAATCGCAGACTGTATGGTCTGAACCCTGCTCTCTTAGCAGACTGTGGTCGCAACCCTGCGCTCAGAGCAGACCGAGCTTGTCCTGCACTCCTCGCAGACTAAATGGTCTTGCCACTGCTCTCTTACATTAAGCACTCGTGCAACGTTTCGGAGAAATGACTCCTTCTTCAGGCAAATGGGCTTAATTCCTGCTCACGTGGAATTTCGTGAACGTTTAATTGTACCTTGCAGAACTGTATCTAATTGCCCTCTCCCCCAGTGAGGTTAAGTTTAGGGCAACAGTACAGGGACTGGATAATAAAATGGAGGCTGGGACGGAGAGCGACGGCCACCTCACCGACAACATTCCACGCAGCGAGTACGGTAAAGGCACGGGCTAAGTTAGGTGAGTGTTTTTTGTCTCCCGAACGTCATGACAACGTCCGAGAGAAATGCACTGTCCATAAACCGACTCTGAGTTGCCAGCAAGGCGACCACCACCCCCCGGTGTCCTGGCCTTAGCCAAATTAGTCCGTCCATTCTCCCACCGACGTATCCCCCGATGTTCCACAAGCACACAAAATTTAGACTGTTCGGTCTTCGTAAAAATTAATCGCAGACTGTATGGTCTGAACCCTGCTCTCTTAGCAGACTGTGGTCGCAACCCTGCGCTCAGAGCAGACCGAGCTTGTCCTGCACTCCTCGCAGGACTAAATGGTCTTGCCACTGCTCTCTACATTAAGCCAATCGTGCAACGTTTCGGAGAAATGACTCCTTCTTCAGGCAAATGGCTTAATTCCTGCTCACGTGAATTTCGTGAACGTTTAATTGTACCTTGCAGAACTGTATCTAATTGCCCTCTCCCCCAGTGAGGTTAAGTTTAGGGCAACAGTACAGGGACTGGATATAAAATGGAGGCTGGGACGGAGAGCGACGGCCACCTCACCGACAACATTCCACGCAGCGAGTACGGTAAAGGCACGGGCTAAGTTAGGTGAGTGTTTTTTGTCTCCCGAACGTCATGACAACGTCCGAGAGAAATGCACTGTCCATAAACCGACTCTGAGTTGCCAGCAAGGCGACCACCACCCCCCGGTGTCCTGGCCTTAGCCAAATTAGTCCGTCCATTCTCCACCGACGTATCCCCCGATGTTCCACAAGCACACAAAAATTTAGACTGTTCGGTCTTCGTAAAAATTAATCGCAGACTGTATGGTCTGAACCTGCTCTCTTAGCAGACTGTTGGTCGCAACCCTGCGCTCAGAGCAGACCGAGCTTGTCCTGCACTCCTCGCAGACTAAATGGTCTTGCCACTGCTCTCTACATTAAGCCAATCGTGCAACGTTTCGGAGAAATGACTCCTTCTTCAGGCAAATGGCTTAATTCCTGCTCACGTGAATTTCGTGAACGTTTAATTGTACCTTGCAGAACTGTATCTAATTGCCCTCTCCCCCAGTGAGGTTAAGTTTAGGGCAACAGTACAGGGACTGGATAATAAATGGAGGCTGGGACGGAGAGCGACGGCCACCTCACCGACAACATTCCACGCAGCGAGTACGGTAAAGGCACGGGCTAAGTTAGGTGAGTGTTTTTTTGTCTCCCGAACGTCATGACAACGTCCGAGAGAAATGCACTGTCCATAAACCGACTCTGAGTTGCCAGCAAGGCGACCACCACCCCCCGGTGTCCTGGCCTTAGCCAAATTAGTCCGTCCATTCTCCCACCGACGTATCCCCGATGTTCCACAAGCACACAAAAATTTAGACTGTTCGGTCTTCGTAAAAATTAATCGCAGACTGTATGGTCTGAACCCTGCTCTCTTAGCAGACTGTGGTCGCAAACCCTGCGCTCAGAGCAGACCGAGCTTGTCCTGCACTCCTCGCAGACTAAATGGTCTTGCCACTGCTCTCTACATTAAGCCAATCGTGCAACGTTTCGGAGAAATGACTCCTTCTTCAGGCAAATGGCTTAATTCCTGCTCACGTGAATTTCGTGAACGTTTAATTGTACCTTGCAGAACTGTATCTAATTGCCCTCTCCCCCAGTGAGGTTAAGTTTAGGGCAACAGTACAGGGACTGGATAATAAAATGGAGGCTGGGACGGAGAGCGACGGCCACCTCACCGACAACATTCCACGCAGCGAGTACGGTAAAGGCACGGGCTAAGTTAGGTGAGTGTTTTTTTGTCTCCCGAACGTCATGACAACGTCCGAGAGAAATGCACTGTCCATAAACCGACTCTGAGTTGCCAGCAAGGCGACCACCACCCCCCGGTGTCCCTGGCCTTAGCCAAATTAGTCCGTCCATTCTCCCACCGACGTATCCCCCGATGTTCCACAAGCACACAAAAATTTAGACTGTTCGGTCTTCGTAAAAATTAATCGCAGACTGTATGGTCTGAACCCTGCTCTCTTAGCAGACTGTGGTGCCAACCCTGCGCTCAGAGCAGACCGAGCTTGTCCTGCACTCCTCGCAGACTAAATGGTCTTGCCACTGCTCTCTACATTAAGCCTATCGTGCAACGTTTCGGAGAAATGACTCCTTCTTCAGGCAAATGGCTTAATTCCTGCTCACGTGAATTTCGTGAACGTTTAATTGTACCTTGCAGAACTGTATCTAATTGCCCTCTCCCCCAGTGAGGTTAAGTTTAGGGCAACAGTACAGGGGACTGGATAATAAAATGGAGGCTGGGACGGAGAGCGACGGCCACCTCACCGACAACATTCCACGCAGCGAGTACGGTAAAGGCACGGGCTAAGTTAGGTGAGTGTTTTTTGTCTCCCGAACGTCATGACAACGTCCGAGAGAAATGCACTGTCCATAAACCGACTCTGAGTTGCCAGCAAGGCGACCACCACCCCCGGTGTCCTGGCCTTAGCCAAATTAGTCCGTCCATTCTCCCACCGACGTATCCCCCGATGTTCCACAAGCACACAAAATTTAGACTGTTCGGTCTTCGTAAAAATAATCGCAGACTGTATGGTCTGAACCCTGCTCCTCTTAGCAGACTGTGGTCGCAACCCTGCGCTCAGAGCAGACCGAGCTTGTCCTGCACTCCTCGCAGACTAAATGGTCTTGCCACTGCTCTCTACATTAAGCCAATCGTGCAACGTTCGGAGAAATGACTCCTTCTTCAGGCAAATGCTTAATTCCTGCTCACGTGAATTTCGTGAACGTTTAATTGTACCTTGCAGAACTGTATCTAATTGCCCTCTCCCCCAGTGAGGTTAAGTTTAGGGCAACAGTACAGGGACTGGATAATAAAATGGAGGCTGGACGGAGAGCGACGGCCACCTCACCGACAACATTCCACGCAGCGAGTACGGTAAAGGCACGGGCTAAGTTAGGTGAGTGTTTTTTGTCTCCCGAACGTCATGACAACGTCCGAGAGAAATGCACTGTCCCATAAACCGACTCTGAGTTGCCAGCAAGGGCGACCACCACCCCCCGGTGTCCTGGGCCTTAGCCAATTAGTCCGTCCATTCTCCACCGACGTATCCCCCGATGTTCCACAAGCACACAAAAATTTAGACTGTTCGGTCTTCGTAAAAATAATCGCAGACTGTATGGTCTGAACCCTGCTCTCTTAGCAGACTGTGGTCGCAACCCTGCGCTCAGAGCAGACCGAGCTTGTCCTGCACTCCTCGCAGACTAAATGGTCTTGCCACTGCTCTCTACATTAAGCCAATCGTGCAACGTTTCGGAGAAATGACTCCTTCTTCAGGCAAATGGCTTAATTCCTGCTCTCGTGAATTTCGTGAACGTTTAATTGTACCTTGCAGAACTGTATCTAATTGCCCTCTCCCCCAGTGAGGTTAAGTTTAGGGCAACAGTACAGGGACTGGATAATAAAATGGAGGCTGGGACGGAGAGCGACGGCCACCTCACCGACAACATTCCACGCAGCGAGTACGGTAAAGGCACGGGCTAAGTTAGGTGAGTGTTTTTTGTCTCCCGAACGTCATGACAACGTCGAGAGAAATGCACTGTCCATAAACCGACTCTGAGTTGCCAGCAAGGCGACCACCACCCCCCGGTGTCCTGGCCTTAGCCAAATTAGTCCGTCCATTCTCCCACCGACGTATCCCCCGATGTTCCACAAGCACACAAAAAATTTAGACTGTTCGGTCTTCGTAAAAATTAATCGCAGACTGTATGGTCTGAACCCTGCTCTCTTAGCAGACTGTGGTCGCAAACCCTGCGCTCAGAGCAGACCGAGCTTGTCCTGCACTCCTCGCAGACTAAATGGTCTTGCCACTGCTCTCTACATTAAGCCAATCGTGCAACGTTTCGGAGAAATGACTCCTTCTTCAGGCAAATGGCTTAATTCCTGCTCACGTGATTTTCGTGAACGTTTAATTGTACCTTGCAGAACTGTATCTAATTGCCCTCTCCCCCAGTGAGGTTAAGTTTAGGGCAACAGTACAGGGACTGGATAATAAAATGGAGGCTGGGACGGAGAGCGACGGCCACCTCACCGACAACATTCCACGCAGCGAGTACGGTAAAGGCACGGGCTAAGTTAGGTGAGTGTTTTTTGTCTCCCGAACGTCATGACAACGTCCGAGAGAAATGCACTGTCCATAAACCGACTCTGAGTTGCCAGCAAGGCGACCACCACCCCCCGGTGTCCTGGCCTTAGCCAAATTAGTCCGTCCATTCTCCCACCGACGTATCCCCCGATGTTCCACAAGCACACAAAAATTTAGACTGTTCGGTCTTCGTAAAAATTAATCGCAGACTGTATGGTCTGAACCCTGCTCTCTTAGCAGACTGTGGTCGCAACCCTGCGCTCAGAGCAGACCGAGCTTGTCCTGCACTCCTCGCAGACTAAATGGTCTTGCCACTGCTCTCTACATTAAGCCAATCGTGCAACGTTTCGGAGAAATGACTCCTTCTTCAGGCAAATGGCTTAATTCCTGCTCACGTGAATTTCGTGAACGTTTAATTGTACCTTGCAGAACTGTATCTAATTGCCCTCTCCCCCAGTGAGGTTAAGTTTAGGGCAACAGTACAGGGACTGGATAATAAAATGGAGGCTGGGACGGAGAGCGACGGCCACCTCACCGACAACATTCCACGCAGCGAGTACGGTAAAGGCACGGGCTAAGTTAGGTGAGTGTTTTTTGTCTCCCGAACGTCATGACAACGTCCGAGAGAAATGCACTGTCCATAAACCGACTCTGAGTTGCCAGCAAGGCGACCACCACCCCCCGGTGTCCTGGCCTTAGCCAAATTAGTCCGTCCATTCTCCCACCGACGTATCCCCCGATGTTCCACAAGCACACAAAAATTTAGACTGTTCGGTCTTCGTAAAAATTAATCGCAGACTGTATGGTCTGAACCCTGCTCTCTTAGCAGACTGTGGTCGCAACCCTGCGCTCAGAGCAGACCGAGCTTGTCCTGCACTCCTCGCAGACTAAATGGTCTTGCCACTGCTCTCTACATTAAGCCAATCGTGCAACGTTTCGGAGAAATGACTCCTTCTTCAGGCAAATGGCTTAATTCCTGCTCACGTGAATTTCGTGAACGTTTAATTGTACCTTGCAGAACTGTATCTAATTGCCCTCTCCCCCAGTGAGGTTAAGTTTAGGGCAACAGTACAGGGACTGGATAATAAAATGGAGGCTGGGACGGAGAGCGACGGCCACCTCACCGACAACATTCCACGCAGCGAGTACGGTAAAGGCACGGGCTAAGTTAGGTGAGTGTTTTTTGTCTCCCGAACGTCATGACAACGTCCGAGAGAAATGCACTGTCCATAAACCGACTCTGAGTTGCCAGCAAGGCGACCACCACCCCCCGGTGTCCTGGCCTTAGCCAAATTAGTCCGTCCATTCTCCCACCGACGTATCCCCCGATGTTCCACAAGCACACAAAAATTTAGACTGTTCGGTCTTCGTAAAAATTAATCGCAGACTGTATGGTCTGAACCCTGCTCTCTTAGCAGACTGTGGTCGCAACCCTGCGCTCAGAGCAGACCGAGCTTGTCCTGCACTCCTCGCAGACTAAATGGTCTTGCCACTGCTCTCTACATTAAGCCAATCGTGCAACGTTTCGGAGAAATGACTCCTTCTTCAGGCAAATGGCTTAATTCCTGCTCACGTGAATTTCGTGAACGTTTAATTGTACCTTGCAGAACTGTATCTAATTGCCCTCTCCCCCAGTGAGGTTAAGTTTAGGGCAACAGTACAGGGACTGGATAATAAAATGGAGGCTGGGACGGAGAGCGACGGCCACCTCACCGACAACATTCCACGCAGCGAGTACGGTAAAGGCACGGGCTAAGTTAGGTGAGTGTTTTTTGTCTCCCGAACGTCATGACAACGTCCGAGAGAAATGCACTGTCCATAAACCGACTCTGAGTTGCCAGCAAGGCGACCACCACCCCCCGGTGTCCTGGCCTTAGCCAAATTAGTCCGTCCATTCTCCCACCGACGTATCCCCCGATGTTCCACAAGCACACAAAAATTTAGACTGTTCGGTCTTCGTAAAAATTAATCGCAGACTGTATGGTCTGAACCCTGCTCTCTTAGCAGACTGTGGTCGCAACCCTGCGCTCAGAGCAGACCGAGCTTGTCCTGCACTCCTCGCAGACTAAATGGTCTTGCCACTGCTCTCTACATTAAGCCAATCGTGCAACGTTTCGGAGAAATGACTCCTTCTTCAGGCAAATGGCTTAATTCCTGCTCACGTGAATTTCGTGAACGTTTAATTGTACCTTGCAGAACTGTATCTAATTGCCCTCTCCCCCAGTGAGGTTAAGTTTAGGGCAACAGTACAGGGACTGGATAATAAAATGGAGGCTGGGACGGAGAGCGACGGCCACCTCACCGACAACATTCCACGCAGCGAGTACGGTAAAGGCACGGGCTAAGTTAGGTGAGTGTTTTTTGTCTCCCGAACGTCATGACAACGTCCGAGAGAAATGCACTGTCCATAAACCGACTCTGAGTTGCCAGCAAGGCGACCACCACCCCCCGGTGTCCTGGCCTTAGCCAAATTAGTCCGTCCATTCTCCCACCGACGTATCCCCCGATGTTCCACAAGCACACAAAAATTTAGACTGTTCGGTCTTCGTAAAAATTAATCGCAGACTGTATGGTCTGAACCCTGCTCTCTTAGCAGACTGTGGTCGCAACCCTGCGCTCAGAGCAGACCGAGCTTGTCCTGCACTCCTCGCAGACTAAATGGTCTTGCCACTGCTCTCTACATTAAGCCAATCGTGCAACGTTTCGGAGAAATGACTCCTTCTTCAGGCAAATGGCTTAATTCCTGCTCACGTGAATTTCGTGAACGTTTAATTGTACCTTGCAGAACTGTATCTAATTGCCCTCTCCCCCAGTGAGGTTAAGTTTAGGGCAACAGTACAGGGACTGGATAATAAAATGGAGGCTGGGACGGAGAGCGACGGCCACCTCACCGACAACATTCCACGCAGCGAGTACGGTAAAGGCACGGGCTAAGTTAGGTGAGTGTTTTTTGTCTCCCGAACGTCATGACAACGTCCGAGAGAAATGCACTGTCCATAAACCGACTCTGAGTTGCCAGCAAGGCGACCACCACCCCCCGGTGTCCTGGCCTTAGCCAAATTAGTCCGTCCATTCTCCCACCGACGTATCCCCCGATGTTCCACAAGCACACAAAAATTTAGACTGTTCGGTCTTCGTAAAAATTAATCGCAGACTGTATGGTCTGAACCCTGCTCTCTTAGCAGACTGTGGTCGCAACCCTGCGCTCAGAGCAGACCGAGCTTGTCCTGCACTCCTCGCAGACTAAATGGTCTTGCCACTGCTCTCTACATTAAGCCAATCGTGCAACGTTTCGGAGAAATGACTCCTTCTTCAGGCAAATGGCTTAATTCCTGCTCACGTGAATTTCGTGAACGTTTAATTGTACCTTGCAGAACTGTATCTAATTGCCCTCTCCCCCAGTGAGGTTAAGTTTAGGGCAACAGTACAGGGACTGGATAATAAAATGGAGGCTGGGACGGAGAGCGACGGCCACCTCACCGACAACATTCCACGCAGCGAGTACGGTAAAGGCACGGGCTAAGTTAGGTGAGTGTTTTTTGTCTCCCGAACGTCATGACAACGTCCGAGAGAAATGCACTGTCCATAAACCGACTCTGAGTTGCCAGCAAGGCGACCACCACCCCCCGGTGTCCTGGCCTTAGCCAAATTAGTCCGTCCATTCTCCCACCGACGTATCCCCCGATGTTCCACAAGCACACAAAAATTTAGACTGTTCGGTCTTCGTAAAAATTAATCGCAGACTGTATGGTCTGAACCCTGCTCTCTTAGCAGACTGTGGTCGCAACCCTGCGCTCAGAGCAGACCGAGCTTGTCCTGCACTCCTCGCAGACTAAATGGTCTTGCCACTGCTCTCTACATTAAGCCAATCGTGCAACGTTTCGGAGAAATGACTCCTTCTTCAGGCAAATGGCTTAATTCCTGCTCACGTGAATTTCGTGAACGTTTAATTGTACCTTGCAGAACTGTATCTAATTGCCCTCTCCCCCAGTGAGGTTAAGTTTAGGGCAACAGTACAGGGACTGGATAATAAAATGGAGGCTGGGACGGAGAGCGACGGCCACCTCACCGACAACATTCCACGCAGCGAGTACGGTAAAGGCACGGGCTAAGTTAGGTGAGTGTTTTTTGTCTCCCGAACGTCATGACAACGTCCGAGAGAAATGCACTGTCCATAAACCGACTCTGAGTTGCCAGCAAGGCGACCACCACCCCCCGGTGTCCTGGCCTTAGCCAAATTAGTCCGTCCATTCTCCCACCGACGTATCCCCCGATGTTCCACAAGCACACAAAAATTTAGACTGTTCGGTCTTCGTAAAAATTAATCGCAGACTGTATGGTCTGAACCCTGCTCTCTTAGCAGACTGTGGTCGCAACCCTGCGCTCAGAGCAGACCGAGCTTGTCCTGCACTCCTCGCAGACTAAATGGTCTTGCCACTGCTCTCTACATTAAGCCAATCGTGCAACGTTTCGGAGAAATGACTCCTTCTTCAGGCAAATGGCTTAATTCCTGCTCACGTGAATTTCGTGAACGTTTAATTGTACCTTGCAGAACTGTATCTAATTGCCCTCTCCCCCAGTGAGGTTAAGTTTAGGGCAACAGTACAGGGACTGGATAATAAAATGGAGGCTGGGACGGAGAGCGACGGCCACCTCACCGACAACATTCCACGCAGCGAGTACGGTAAAGGCACGGGCTAAGTTAGGTGAGTGTTTTTTGTCTCCCGAACGTCATGACAACGTCCGAGAGAAATGCACTGTCCATAAACCGACTCTGAGTTGCCAGCAAGGCGACCACCACCCCCCGGTGTCCTGGCCTTAGCCAAATTAGTCCGTCCATTCTCCCACCGACGTATCCCCCGATGTTCCACAAGCACACAAAAATTTAGACTGTTCGGTCTTCGTAAAAATTAATCGCAGACTGTATGGTCTGAACCCTGCTCTCTTAGCAGACTGTGGTCGCAACCCTGCGCTCAGAGCAGACCGAGCTTGTCCTGCACTCCTCGCAGACTAAATGGTCTTGCCACTGCTCTCTACATTAAGCCAATCGTGCAACGTTTCGGAGAAATGACTCCTTCTTCAGGCAAATGGCTTAATTCCTGCTCACGTGAATTTCGTGAACGTTTAATTGTACCTTGCAGAACTGTATCTAATTGCCCTCTCCCCCAGTGAGGTTAAGTTTAGGGCAACAGTACAGGGACTGGATAATAAAATGGAGGCTGGGACGGAGAGCGACGGCCACCTCACCGACAACATTCCACGCAGCGAGTACGGTAAAGGCACGGGCTAAGTTAGGTGAGTGTTTTTTGTCTCCCGAACGTCATGACAACGTCCGAGAGAAATGCACTGTCCATAAACCGACTCTGAGTTGCCAGCAAGGCGACCACCACCCCCCGGTGTCCTGGCCTTAGCCAAATTAGTCCGTCCATTCTCCCACCGACGTATCCCCCGATGTTCCACAAGCACACAAAAATTTAGACTGTTCGGTCTTCGTAAAAATTAATCGCAGACTGTATGGTCTGAACCCTGCTCTCTTAGCAGACTGTGGTCGCAACCCTGCGCTCAGAGCAGACCGAGCTTGTCCTGCACTCCTCGCAGACTAAATGGTCTTGCCACTGCTCTCTACATTAAGCCAATCGTGCAACGTTTCGGAGAAATGACTCCTTCTTCAGGCAAATGGCTTAATTCCTGCTCACGTGAATTTCGTGAACGTTTAATTGTACCTTGCAGAACTGTATCTAATTGCCCTCTCCCCCAGTGAGGTTAAGTTTAGGGCAACAGTACAGGGACTGGATAATAAAATGGAGGCTGGGACGGAGAGCGACGGCCACCTCACCGACAACATTCCACGCAGCGAGTACGGTAAAGGCACGGGCTAAGTTAGGTGAGTGTTTTTTGTCTCCCGAACGTCATGACAACGTCCGAGAGAAATGCACTGTCCATAAACCGACTCTGAGTTGCCAGCAAGGCGACCACCACCCCCCGGTGTCCTGGCCTTAGCCAAATTAGTCCGTCCATTCTCCCACCGACGTATCCCCCGATGTTCCACAAGCACACAAAAATTTAGACTGTTCGGTCTTCGTAAAAATTAATCGCAGACTGTATGGTCTGAACCCTGCTCTCTTAGCAGACTGTGGTCGCAACCCTGCGCTCAGAGCAGACCGAGCTTGTCCTGCACTCCTCGCAGACTAAATGGTCTTGCCACTGCTCTCTACATTAAGCCAATCGTGCAACGTTTCGGAGAAATGACTCCTTCTTCAGGCAAATGGCTTAATTCCTGCTCACGTGAATTTCGTGAACGTTTAATTGTACCTTGCAGAACTGTATCTAATTGCCCTCTCCCCCAGTGAGGTTAAGTTTAGGGCAACAGTACAGGGACTGGATAATAAAATGGAGGCTGGGACGGAGAGCGACGGCCACCTCACCGACAACATTCCACGCAGCGAGTACGGTAAAGGCACGGGCTAAGTTAGGTGAGTGTTTTTTGTCTCCCGAACGTCATGACAACGTCCGAGAGAAATGCACTGTCCATAAACCGACTCTGAGTTGCCAGCAAGGCGACCACCACCCCCCGGTGTCCTGGCCTTAGCCAAATTAGTCCGTCCATTCTCCCACCGACGTATCCCCCGATGTTCCACAAGCACACAAAAATTTAGACTGTTCGGTCTTCGTAAAAATTAATCGCAGACTGTATGGTCTGAACCCTGCTCTCTTAGCAGACTGTGGTCGCAACCCTGCGCTCAGAGCAGACCGAGCTTGTCCTGCACTCCTCGCAGACTAAATGGTCTTGCCACTGCTCTCTACATTAAGCCAATCGTGCAACGTTTCGGAGAAATGACTCCTTCTTCAGGCAAATGGCTTAATTCCTGCTCACGTGAATTTCGTGAACGTTTAATTGTACCTTGCAGAACTGTATCTAATTGCCCTCTCCCCCAGTGAGGTTAAGTTTAGGGCAACAGTACAGGGACTGGATAATAAAATGGAGGCTGGGACGGAGAGCGACGGCCACCTCACCGACAACATTCCACGCAGCGAGTACGGTAAAGGCACGGGCTAAGTTAGGTGAGTGTTTTTTGTCTCCCGAACGTCATGACAACGTCCGAGAGAAATGCACTGTCCATAAACCGACTCTGAGTTGCCAGCAAGGCGACCACCACCCCCCGGTGTCCTGGCCTTAGCCAAATTAGTCCGTCCATTCTCCCACCGACGTATCCCCCGATGTTCCACAAGCACACAAAAATTTAGACTGTTCGGTCTTCGTAAAAATTAATCGCAGACTGTATGGTCTGAACCCTGCTCTCTTAGCAGACTGTGGTCGCAACCCTGCGCTCAGAGCAGACCGAGCTTGTCCTGCACTCCTCGCAGACTAAATGGTCTTGCCACTGCTCTCTACATTAAGCCAATCGTGCAACGTTTCGGAGAAATGACTCCTTCTTCAGGCAAATGGCTTAATTCCTGCTCACGTGAATTTCGTGAACGTTTAATTGTACCTTGCAGAACTGTATCTAATTGCCCTCTCCCCCAGTGAGGTTAAGTTTAGGGCAACAGTACAGGGACTGGATAATAAAATGGAGGCTGGGACGGAGAGCGACGGCCACCTCACCGACAACATTCCACGCAGCGAGTACGGTAAAGGCACGGGCTAAGTTAGGTGAGTGTTTTTTGTCTCCCGAACGTCATGACAACGTCCGAGAGAAATGCACTGTCCATAAACCGACTCTGAGTTGCCAGCAAGGCGACCACCACCCCCCGGTGTCCTGGCCTTAGCCAAATTAGTCCGTCCATTCTCCCACCGACGTATCCCCCGATGTTCCACAAGCACACAAAAATTTAGACTGTTCGGTCTTCGTAAAAATTAATCGCAGACTGTATGGTCTGAACCCTGCTCTCTTAGCAGACTGTGGTCGCAACCCTGCGCTCAGAGCAGACCGAGCTTGTCCTGCACTCCTCGCAGACTAAATGGTCTTGCCACTGCTCTCTACATTAAGCCAATCGTGCAACGTTTCGGAGAAATGACTCCTTCTTCAGGCAAATGGCTTAATTCCTGCTCACGTGAATTTCGTGAACGTTTAATTGTACCTTGCAGAACTGTATCTAATTGCCCTCTCCCCCAGTGAGGTTAAGTTTAGGGCAACAGTACAGGGACTGGATAATAAAATGGAGGCTGGGACGGAGAGCGACGGCCACCTCACCGACAACATTCCACGCAGCGAGTACGGTAAAGGCACGGGCTAAGTTAGGTGAGTGTTTTTTGTCTCCCGAACGTCATGACAACGTCCGAGAGAAATGCACTGTCCATAAACCGACTCTGAGTTGCCAGCAAGGCGACCACCACCCCCCGGTGTCCTGGCCTTAGCCAAATTAGTCCGTCCATTCTCCCACCGACGTATCCCCCGATGTTCCACAAGCACACAAAAATTTAGACTGTTCGGTCTTCGTAAAAATTAATCGCAGACTGTATGGTCTGAACCCTGCTCTCTTAGCAGACTGTGGTCGCAACCCTGCGCTCAGAGCAGACCGAGCTTGTCCTGCACTCCTCGCAGACTAAATGGTCTTGCCACTGCTCTCTACATTAAGCCAATCGTGCAACGTTTCGGAGAAATGACTCCTTCTTCAGGCAAATGGCTTAATTCCTGCTCACTGTGAATTTCGTGAACGTTTAATTGTACCTTGCAGAACTGTATCTAATTGCCCTCTCCCCCAGTGAGGTTAAGTTTAGGGCAACAGTACAGGGACTGGATAATAAAATGGAGGCTGGGACGGAGAGCGACGGCCACCTCACCGACAACATTCCACGCAGCGAGTACGGTAAAGGCACGGGCTAAGTTAGGTGAGTGTTTTTTGTCTCCCGAACGTCATGACAACGTCCGAGAGAAATGCACTGTCCATAAACCGACTCTGAGTTGCCAGCAAGGCGACCACCACCCCCCGGTGTCCTGGCCTTAGCCAAATTAGTCCGTCCATTCTCCCACCGACGTATCCCCCGATGTTCCACAAGCACACAAAAATTTAGACTGTTCGGTCTTCGTAAAAATTAATCGCAGACTGTATGGTCTGAACCCTGCTCTCTTAGCAGACTGTGGTCGCAACCCTGCGCTCAGAGCAGACCGAGCTTGTCCTGCACTCCTCGCAGACTAAATGGTCTTGCCACTGCTCTCTACATTAAGCCAATCGTGCAACGTTTCGGAGAAATGACTCCTTCTTCAGGCAAATGGCTTAATTCCTGCTCACGTGAATTTCGTGAACGTTTAATTGTACCTTGCAGAACTGTATCTAATTGCCCTCTCCCCCAGTGAGGTTAAGTTTAGGGCAACAGTACAGGGACTGGATAATAAAATGGAGGCTGGGACGGAGAGCGACGGCCACCTCACCGACAACATTCCACGCAGCGAGTACGGTAAAGGCACGGGCTAAGTTAGGTGAGTGTTTTTTGTCTCCCGAACGTCATGACAACGTCCGAGAGAAATGCACTGTCCATAAACCGACTCTGAGTTGCCAGCAAGGCGACCACCACCCCCCGGTGTCCTGGCCTTAGCCAAATTAGTCCGTCCATTCTCCCACCGACGTATCCCCCGATGTTCCACAAGCACACAAAAATTTAGACTGTTCGGTCTTCGTAAAAATTAATCGCAGACTGTATGGTCTGAACCCTGCTCTCTTAGCAGACTGTGGTCGCAACCCTGCGCTCAGAGCAGACCGAGCTTGTCCTGCACTCCTCGCAGACTAAATGGTCTTGCCACTGCTCTCTACATTAAGCCAATCGTGCAACGTTTCGGAGAAATGACTCCTTCTTCAGGCAAATGGCTTAATTCCTGCTCACGTGAATTTCGTGAACGTTTAATTGTACCTTGCAGAACTGTATCTAATTGCCCTCTCCCCCAGTGAGGTTAAGTTTAGGGCAACAGTACAGGGACTGGATAATAAAATGGAGGCTGGGACGGAGAGCGACGGCCACCTCACCGACAACATTCCACGCAGCGAGTACGGTAAAGGCACGGGCTAAGTTAGGTGAGTGTTTTTTGTCTCCCGAACGTCATGACAACGTCCGAGAGAAATGCACTGTCCATAAACCGACTCTGAGTTGCCAGCAAGGCGACCACCACCCCCCGGTGTCCTGGCCTTAGCCAAATTAGTCCGTCCATTCTCCCACCGACGTATCCCCCGATGTTCCACAAGCACACAAAAATTTAGACTGTTCGGTCTTCGTAAAAATTAATCGCAGACTGTATGGTCTGAACCCTGCTCTCTTAGCAGACTGTGGTCGCAACCCTGCGCTCAGAGCAGACCGAGCTTGTCCTGCACTCCTCGCAGACTAAATGGTCTTGCCACTGCTCTCTACATTAAGCCAATCGTGCAACGTTTCGGAGAAATGACTCCTTCTTCAGGCAAATGGCTTAATTCCTGCTCACGTGAATTTCGTGAACGTTTAATTGTACCTTGCAGAACTGTATCTAATTGCCCTCTCCCCCAGTGAGGTTAAGTTTAGGGCAACAGTACAGGGACTGGATAATAAAATGGAGGCTGGGACGGAGAGCGACGGCCACCTCACCGACAACATTCCACGCAGCGAGTACGGTAAAGGCACGGGCTAAGTTAGGTGAGTGTTTTTTGTCTCCCGAACGTCATGACAACGTCCGAGAGAAATGCACTGTCCATAAACCGACTCTGAGTTGCCAGCAAGGCGACCACCACCCCCCGGTGTCCTGGCCTTAGCCAAATTAGTCCGTCCATTCTCCCACCGACGTATCCCCCGATGTTCCACAAGCACACAAAAATTTAGACTGTTCGGTCTTCGTAAAAATTAATCGCAGACTGTATGGTCTGAACCCTGCTCTCTTAGCAGACTGTGGTCGCAACCCTGCGCTCAGAGCAGACCGAGCTTGTCCTGCACTCCTCGCAGACTAAATGGTCTTGCCACTGCTCTCTACATTAAGCCAATCGTGCAACGTTTCGGAGAAATGACTCCTTCTTCAGGCAAATGGCTTAATTCCTGCTCACGTGAATTTCGTGAACGTTTAATTGTACCTTGCAGAACTGTATCTAATTGCCCTCTCCCCCAGTGAGGTTAAGTTTAGGGCAACAGTACAGGGACTGGATAATAAAATGGAGGCTGGGACGGAGAGCGACGGCCACCTCACCGACAACATTCCACGCAGCGAGTACGGTAAAGGCACGGGCTAAGTTAGGTGAGTGTTTTTTGTCTCCCGAACGTCATGACAACGTCCGAGAGAAATGCACTGTCCATAAACCGACTCTGAGTTGCCAGCAAGGCGACCACCACCCCCCGGTGTCCTGGCCTTAGCCAAATTAGTCCGTCCATTCTCCCACCGACGTATCCCCCGATGTTCCACAAGCACACAAAAATTTAGACTGTTCGGTCTTCGTAAAAATTAATCGCAGACTGTATGGTCTGAACCCTGCTCTCTTAGCAGACTGTGGTCGCAACCCTGCGCTCAGAGCAGACCGAGCTTGTCCTGCACTCCTCGCAGACTAAATGGTCTTGCCACTGCTCTCTACATTAAGCCAATCGTGCAACGTTTCGGAGAAATGACTCCTTCTTCAGGCAAATGGCTTAATTCCTGCTCACGTGAATTTCGTGAACGTTTAATTGTACCTTGCAGAACTGTATCTAATTGCCCTCTCCCCCAGTGAGGTTAAGTTTAGGGCAACAGTACAGGGACTGGATAATAAAATGGAGGCTGGGACGGAGAGCGACGGCCACCTCACCGACAACATTCCACGCAGCGAGTACGGTAAAGGCACGGGCTAAGTTAGGTGAGTGTTTTTTGTCTCCCGAACGTCATGACAACGTCCGAGAGAAATGCACTGTCCATAAACCGACTCTGAGTTGCCAGCAAGGCGACCACCACCCCCCGGTGTCCTGGCCTTAGCCAAATTAGTCCGTCCATTCTCCCACCGACGTATCCCCCGATGTTCCACAAGCACACAAAAATTTAGACTGTTCGGTCTTCGTAAAAATTAATCGCAGACTGTATGGTCTGAACCCTGCTCTCTTAGCAGACTGTGGTCGCAACCCTGCGCTCAGAGCAGACCGAGCTTGTCCTGCACTCCTCGCAGACTAAATGGTCTTGCCACTGCTCTCTACATTAAGCCAATCGTGCAACGTTTCGGAGAAATGACTCCTTCTTCAGGCAAATGGCTTAATTCCTGCTCACGTGAATTTCGTGAACGTTTAATTGTACCTTGCAGAACTGTATCTAATTGCCCTCTCCCCAGTGAGGTTAAGTTTAGGGCAACAGTACAGGGACTGGATAATAAAATGGAGGCTGGGACGGAGAGCGACGGCCACCTCACCGACAACATTCCACGCAGCGAGTACGGTAAAGGCACGGGCTAAGTTAGGTGAGTGTTTTTTGTCTCCCGAACGTCATGACAACGTCCGAGAGAAATGCACTGTCCATAAACCGACTCTGAGTTGCCAGCAAGGCGACCACCACCCCCCGGTGTCCTGGCCTTAGCCAAATTAGTCCGTCCATTCTCCCACCGACGTATCCCCCGATGTTCCACAAGCACACAAAAATTTAGACTGTTCGGTCTTCGTAAAAATTAATCGCAGACTGTATGGTCTGAACCCTGCTCTCTTAGCAGACTGTGTCGCAACCCTGCGCTCAGAGCAGACCGAGCTTGTCCTGCACTCCTCGCAGACTAAATGGTCTTGCCACTGCTCTCTACATTAAGCAATCGTGCAACGTTTCGAGAAATGACTCCTTCTTCAGGCAAGATGGCTTAATTCCTGCTCACGTGAATTTCGTGAACGTTTATTGTACCTTGCAGAACTGTATCTAATTGCCCTCTCCCCCAGTGAGGTTAAGTTTAGGGCAACAGTACAGGGACTGGATAATAAAATGGAGGCTGGGACGGAGAGCGACGGCCACCTCACCGACAACATTCCAACGCAGCGAGTACGGTAAAGGCACGGGCTAAGTTAGGTGAGTGTTTTTTGTCTCCCGAACGTCATGACAACGTCCGAGAGAAATGCACTGTCCATAAACCGACTCTGAGTTGCCAGCAAGGCGACCACCACCCCCCGGTGTCCTGGCCTTAGCCAAATTAGTCCGTCCATTCTCCACCGACGTATCCACCGATGTTCCACAAGCACACAAAAATTTAGACTGTTCGGTCTTCGTAAAAATTAATCGCAGACTGTATGGTCTGAACCCTGCTCTCTTAGCAGACTGTGGGTCGCAACCCTGCGCTCGAGCAGACCGAGCTTGTCCTGCACTCCTCGCAGACTAAATGTCTTGCCACTGCTCTCTACATTAAGCCAATCGTGCAACGTTTCGGAGAAATGACTCCCTTCTTCAGGCAAATGGCTTAATTCCTGCTCACGTGAATTTCGGTGAACGTTTAATTGTACCTTGCAGAACTGTATCTAATTGCCCTCTCCCCAGTGAGGTAAGTTTAGGGCAACAGTACAGGGACTGGATAATAAAATGGAGGCTGGGACGGAGAGCGACGGCCACCTCACCGACAACATTCCACGCAGCGAGTACGGTAAAGGCACGGGCTAAGTTAGGTGAGTGGTTTTTTTGTCTCCCGAACGTCATGACAACGTCCGAGAGAAATGCACTGTCCATAAACCGACTCTGAGTTGCCAGCAAGGCGACCACCACCCACCGGTGTCCTGGCCTTAGCCAAATTAGTCCGTCCATTCTCCCACCGACGTATCGCCCGATGTTCCACAAGCACACAAAAATTTAGACTGTTCGGTCTCGTAAAAATTAATCGCAGACTGTATGGTCTGAACCCTGCTCTCTTAGCAGACTGTGGTCGCAACCCTGCGCTCAGAGCAGACCGAGCTTGTCCTGCACTCCTCGCAGACTAAATGGTCTTGCCACTGCTCTCTACATTAAGCCAATCGGTGCAACGTTTCGGAGAAATGACTCCTTCTTCAGGCAAATGGCTTAATTCCTGCTCACGTGAATTTCGTGAACGTTTAATTGTACCATCTTGCAGAACTGTATCTAATTGCCCTCTCCCCAGTGAGGTTAAGTTTAGGGCAACAGTACAGGGACTGGATAATAAAATGGAGGGCTGGGACGGAGAGCGACGGCCACCTCACCGACAACATTCCACGCAGCGAGTACGGTAAAAGGCACGGGCTAAGTTAGGTGAGTGTTTTTTGTCTCCCGAACGTCATGACAACGTCCCGAGAGAAATGCACTGTCCATAAACCGACTCTGAGTTGCCAGCAAGGCGACCACACACCCCCCGGTGTCCTGGCCTTAGCAAATTAGTCCGTCCATTCTCCCACCGACGTATCCCCCGATGTTCCACAAGCACACAAAAATTTAGACTGTTCCGGTCTTCGTAAAAAATTAATCGCAGACTGTATGGTCTGAACCCTGCTCTCTTAGCAGACTGTGGTCGCAACCCTGCGCTCAGAGCAGACCGAGCTTGTCCCTGCACTCCTCGCAGACTAAATGGTCTTGCCACTGCTCTCTACATTAAGCCAATCGTGCAACGTTTCGGAGAAATGACTCCTTCTTCTAGGCAAATGGCTTAATTCCTGCTCACGTGAATTTCGTGAACGTTTAATTGTACCTTGCAGAACTGTATCTAATTGCCCCTCTCCCCCAGTGAGGTTAAGTTTAGGGCAACAGTACAGGGACTGGATAATAAAATGGAGGCTGGGACGGAGAGCGACGGCCACCTCACCGACAACATTCCACGCAGCGAGTACGGTAAAGGCACGGGCTAAAGTTAGGTGAGTGTTTTTTGTCTCCCGAACGTCATGACAACGTCCGAGAGAAATGCACTGTCCATAAACCCGACTCTGAGTTGCCGAGCAAGGCGACCACCACCCCCCGGTGTCCTGGCCTTAGCCAAATTAGTCCGTCCATTCTCCCACCGACGTATCCCCCGATGTTCCACAAGCACACAAAAATTTAGACTGTTCGGTCTTCGTAAAAATTAATCGCAGACTGTATGGTCTGAACCCTGCTCTCTTAGCAGACTGTGGTCGCAACCCTGCGCTCAGAGCAGACCGAGCTTGTCCTGCACTCCTCGCAGACTAAATGGTCTTGCCACTGCTCTCTACATTAAGCCAATCGTGCAACGTTTCGGAGAAATGACTCCTTCTTCAGGCAAATGGCTTAATTCCTGCTCACGTGAATTTCGTGAACGTTTAATTGTACCTTGCAGAACTGTATCTAATTGCCCTCTCCCCCAGTGAGGTTAAGTTTAGGGCAACAGTACAGGGACTGGATAATAAAATGGAGGCTGGGACGGAGAGCGACGGCCACCTCACCGACAACATTCCACGCAGCGAGTACGGTAAAGGCACGGGCTAAGTTAGGTGAGTGTTTTTTGTCTCCCGAACGTCATGACAACGTCCGAGAGAAATGCACTGTCCATAAACCGACTCTGAGTTGCCAGCAAGGCGACCACCACCCCCCGGTGTCCTGGCCTTAGCCAAATTAGTCCGTCCATTCTCCCACCGACGTATCCCCCGATGTTCCACAAGCACACAAAAATTTAGACTGTTCGGTCTTCGTAAAAATTAATCGCAGACTGTATGGTCTGAACCCTGCTCTCTTAGCAGACTGTGGTCGCAACCCTGCGCTCAGAGCAGACCGAGCTTGTCCTGCACTCCTCGCAGACTAAATGGTCTTGCCACTGCTCTCTACATTAAGCCAATCGTGCAACGTTTCGGAGAAATGACTCCTTCTTCAGGCAAATGGCTTAATTCCTGCTCACGTGAATTTCGTGAACGTTTAATTGTACCTTGCAGAACTGTATCTAATTGCCCTCTCCCCCAGTGAGGTTAAGTTTAGGGCAACAGTACAGGGACTGGATAATAAAATGGAGGCTGGGACGGAGAGCGACGGCCACCTCACCGACAACATTCCACGCAGCGAGTACGGTAAAGGCACGGGCTAAGTTAGGTGAGTGTTTTTTTGTCTCCCGAACGTCATGACAACGTCCGAGAGAAATGCACTGTCCATAAACCGACTCTGAGTTGCCAGCAAGGCGACCACCACCCCCCGGTGTCCTGGCCTTAGCCAAATTAGTCCGTCCATTCTCCCACCGACGTATCCCCCGATGTTCCACAAGCACACAAAAATTTAGACTGTTCGGTCTTCGTAAAAATTAATCGCAGACTGTATGGTCTGAACCCTGCTCTCTTAGCAGACTGTGGTCGCAACCCTGCGCTCAGAGCAGACCGAGCTTGTCCTGCACTCCTCGCAGACTAAATGGTCTTGCCACTGCTCTCTACATTAAGCCAATCGTGCAACGTTTCGGAGAAATGACTCCTTCTTCAGGCAAATGGCTTAATTCCTGCTCACGTGAATTTCGTGAACGTTTAATTGTACCTTGCAGAACTGTATCTAATTGCCCTCTCCCCCAGTGAGGTTAAGTTTAGGGCAACAGTACAGGGACTGGATAATAAAATGGAGGCTGGGACGGAGAGCGACGGCCACCTCACCGACAACATTCCACGCAGCGAGTACGGTAAAGGCACGGGCTAAGTTAGGTGAGTGTTTTTTGTCTCCCGAACGTCATGACAACGTCCGAGAGAAATGCACTGTCCATAAACCGACTCTGAGTTGCCAGCAAGGCGACCACCACCCCCCGGTGTCCTGGCCTTAGCCAAATTAGTCCGTCCATTCTCCCACCGACGTATCCCCCGATGTTCCACAAGCACACAAAAATTTAGACTGTTCGGTCTTCGTAAAAATTAATCGCAGACTGTATGGTCTGAACCCTGCTCTCTTAGCAGACTGTGGTCGCAACCCTGCGCTCAGAGCAGACCGAGCTTGTCCTGCACTCCTCGCAGACTAAATGGTCTTGCCACTGCTCTCTACATTAAGCCAATCGTGCAACGTTTCGGAGAAATGACTCCTTCTTCAGGCAAATGGCTTAATTCCTGCTCACGTGAATTTCGTGAACGTTTAATTGTACCTTGCAGAACTGTATCTAATTGCCCTCTCCCCCAGTGAGGTTAAGTTTAGGGCAACAGTACAGGGACTGGATAATAAAATGGAGGCTGGGACGGAGAGCGACGGCCACCTCACCGACAACATTCCACGCAGCGAGTACGGTAAAGGCACGGGCTAAGTTAGGTGAGTGTTTTTTGTCTCCCGAACGTCATGACAACGTCCGAGAGAAATGCACTGTCCATAAACCGACTCTGAGTTGCCAGCAAGGCGACCACCACCCCCCGGTGTCCTGGCCTTAGCCAAATTAGTCCGTCCATTCTCCCACCGACGTATCCCCCGATGTTCCACAAGCACACAAAAATTTAGACTGTTCGGTCTTCGTAAAAATTAATCGCAGACTGTATGGTCTGAACCCTGCTCTCTTAGCAGACTGTGGTCGCAACCCTGCGCTCAGAGCAGACCGAGCTTGTCCTGCACTCCTCGCAGACTAAATGGTCTTGCCACTGCTCTCTACATTAAGCCAATCGTGCAACGTTTCGGAGAAATGACTCCTTCTTCAGGCAAATGGCTTAATTCCTGCTCACGTGAATTTCGTGAACGTTTAATTGTACCTTGCAGAACTGTATCTAATTGCCCTCTCCCCCAGTGAGGTTAAGTTTAGGGCAACAGTACAGGGACTGGATAATAAAATGGAGGCTGGGACGGAGAGCGACGGCCACCTCACCGACAACATTCCACGCAGCGAGTACGGTAAAGGCACGGGCTAAGTTAGGTGAGTGTTTTTTGTCTCCCGAACGTCATGACAACGTCCGAGAGAAATGCACTGTCCATAAACCGACTCTGAGTTGCCAGCAAGGCGACCACCACCCCCCGGTGTCCTGGCCTTAGCCAAATTAGTCCGTCCATTCTCCCACCGACGTATCCCCCGATGTTCCACAAGCACACAAAAATTTAGACTGTTCGGTCTTCGTAAAAATTAATCGCAGACTGTATGGTCTGAACCCTGCTCTCTTAGCAGACTGTGGTCGCAACCCTGCGCTCAGAGCAGACCGAGCTTGTCCTGCACTCCTCGCAGACTAAATGGTCTTGCCACTGCTCTCTACATTAAGCCAATCGTGCAACGTTTCGGAGAAATGACTCCTTCTTCAGGCAAATGGCTTAATTCCTGCTCACGTGAATTTCGTGAACGTTTAATTGTACCTTGCAGAACTGTATCTAATTGCCCTCTCCCCCAGTGAGGTTAAGTTTAGGGCAACAGTACAGGGACTGGATAATAAAATGGAGGCTGGGACGGAGAGCGACGGCCACCTCACCGACAACATTCCACGCAGCGAGTACGGTAAAGGCACGGGCTAAGTTAGGTGAGTGTTTTTTGTCTCCCGAACGTCATGACAACGTCCGAGAGAAATGCACTGTCCATAAACCGACTCTGAGTTGCCAGCAAGGCGACCACCACCCCCCGGTGTCCTGGCCTTAGCCAAATTAGTCCGTCCATTCTCCCACCGACGTATCCCCCGATGTTCCACAAGCACACAAAAATTTAGACTGTTCGGTCTTCGTAAAAATTAATCGCAGACTGTATGGTCTGAACCCTGCTCTCTTAGCAGACTGTGGTCGCAACCCTGCGCTCAGAGCAGACCGAGCTTGTCCTGCACTCCTCGCAGACTAAATGGTCTTGCCACTGCTCTCTACATTAAGCCAATCGTGCAACGTTTCGGAGAAATGACTCCTTCTTCAGGCAAATGGCTTAATTCCTGCTCACGTGAATTTCGTGAACGTTTAATTGTACCTTGCAGAACTGTATCTAATTGCCCTCTCCCCCAGTGAGGTTAAGTTTAGGGCAACAGTACAGGGACTGGATAATAAAATGGAGGCTGGGACGGAGAGCGACGGCCACCTCACCGACAACATTCCACGCAGCGAGTACGGTAAAGGCACGGGCTAAGTTAGGTGAGTGTTTTTTGTCTCCCGAACGTCATGACAACGTCCGAGAGAAATGCACTGTCCATAAACCGACTCTGAGTTGCCAGCAAGGCGACCACCACCCCCCGGTGTCCTGGCCTTAGCCAAATTAGTCCGTCCATTCTCCCACCGACGTATCCCCCGATGTTCCACAAGCACACAAAAATTTAGACTGTTCGGTCTTCGTAAAAATTAATCGCAGACTGTATGGTCTGAACCCTGCTCTCTTAGCAGACTGTGGTCGCAACCCTGCGCTCAGAGCAGACCGAGCTTGTCCTGCACTCCTCGCAGACTAAATGGTCTTGCCACTGCTCTCTACATTAAGCCAATCGTGCAACGTTTCGGAGAAATGACTCCTTCTTCAGGCAAATGGCTTAATTCCTGCTCACGTGAATTTCGTGAACGTTTAATTGTACCTTGCAGAACTGTATCTAATTGCCCTCTCCCCCAGTGAGGTTAAGTTTAGGGCAACAGTACAGGGACTGGATAATAAAATGGAGGCTGGGACGGAGAGCGACGGCCACCTCACCGACAACATTCCACGCAGCGAGTACGGTAAAGGCACGGGCTAAGTTAGGTGAGTGTTTTTTGTCTCCCGAACGTCATGACAACGTCCGAGAGAAATGCACTGTCCATAAACCGACTCTGAGTTGCCAGCAAGGCGACCACCACCCCCCGGTGTCCTGGCCTTAGCCAAATTAGTCCGTCCATTCTCCCACCGACGTATCCCCCGATGTTCCACAAGCACACAAAAATTTAGACTGTTCGGTCTTCGTAAAAATTAATCGCAGACTGTATGGTCTGAACCCTGCTCTCTTAGCAGACTGTGGTCGCAACCCTGCGCTCAGAGCAGACCGAGCTTGTCCTGCACTCCTCGCAGACTAAATGGTCTTGCCACTGCTCTCTACATTAAGCCAATCGTGCAACGTTTCGGAGAAATGACTCCTTCTTCAGGCAAATGGCTTAATTCCTGCTCACGTGAATTTCGTGAACGTTTAATTGTACCTTGCAGAACTGTATCTAATTGCCCTCTCCCCCAGTGAGGTTAAGTTTAGGGCACAGGGACTGGATAATAAAATGGAGGCTGGGACGGAGAGCGACGGCCACCTCACCGACAACATTCCACGCAGCGAGTACGGTAAAGGCACGGGCTAAGTTAGGTGAGTGTTTTTTGTCTCCCGAACGTCATGACAACGTCCGAGAGAAATGCACTGTCCATAAACCGACTCTGAGTTGCCAGCAAGGCGACCACCACCCCCGGTGTCCTGGCCTTAGCCAAATTAGTCCGTCCATTCTCCCACCGACGTATCCCCCGATGTTCCACAAGCACACAAAAATTTAGACTGTTCGGTCTTCGTAAAAAATTAATCGCAGACTGTATGGTCTGAACCCTGCTCTCTTAGCAGACTGTGGTCGCAACCCTGCGCTCAGAGCAGACCGAGCTTGTCCTGCACTCCTCGCAGACTAAATGGTCTTGCCACTGCTCTCTACATTAAGCCAATCGTTGCAACGTTTCGGAGAAATTACTCCTTCTTCAGGCAAATGGCTTAATTCCTGCTCACGTGAATTTCGTGAACGTTTAATTGTACCTTGCAGTGAACTGTATCTAATTGCCCTCTCCCCCAGGTGGAGGTTAAGTTTAGGGCAACAGTACAGGGACTGGATAATAAAATGGAGGCTGGGACGGAGAGCGACGGCCACCTCACCCGACAACATTCCACGCAGCGAGTACGGTAAAGGCACGGGCTAAGTTAGGTGAGTGTTTTTTGTCTCCCGAACGTCATGACAACGTCCGAGAGAAATGCACTGTCCATAAACCGACTCTGAGTTGCCAGCAAGGCGACCACCACACCCCGGTGTCCTGGCCTTAGCCAAATTAGTCCGTCCATTCTCCCACCGACGTATCCCCCGATGTTCCACAAGCACACAAAAATTTAGACTGTTCGGTCTTCGTAAAAATTAATCGCAGACTGTATGGTCTGAACCCTGCTCTCTTAGCAGACTGTGGTCGCAACCTGCGCTCAGAGCAGACCGAGCTTGTCCTGCACTCCTCGCAGACTAAATGGTCTTGCCACTGCTCTCTACATTAAGCCAATCGTGCAACGTTTCGGAGAAATGACTCCTTCTTCAGGCAAATGGCTTAATTCCTGCTCACGTGAATTTCGTGAACGTTTAATTGTACTTGCAGAACTGTATCTAATTGCCCTCTCCCCCAGTGAGGTTAAGTTTAGGGCAACAGTACAGGGACTGGATAATAAAATGGAGGCTGGGACGGAGAGCGACGGCCACCTCACCGACAACATTCCACGCAGCGAGTACGGTAAAGGCACGGGCTAAGTTAGGTGAGTGTTTTTTGTCTCCCGAACGTCATGACAACGTCCGAGAGAAATGCACTGTCCATAAACCGACTCTGAGTTGCCAGCAAGGCGACCACCACCCCCCGGTGTCCTGGCCTTAGCCAAATTAGTCCGTCCATTCTCCCACCGACGTATCCCCCGATGTTCCACAAGCACACAAAAATTTAGACTGTTCGGTCTTCGTAAAAATTAATCGCAGACTGTATGGTCTGAACCCTGCTCTCTTAGCAGACTGTGGTCGCAACCCTGCGCTCAGAGCAGACCGAGCTTGTCCTGCACTCCTCGCAGACTAAATGGTCTTGCCACTGCTCTCTACATTAAGCCAATCGTGCAACGTTTCGGAGAAATGACTCCTTCTTCAGGCAAATGGCTTAATTCCTGCTCACGTGAATTTCGTGAACGTTTAATTGTACCTTGCAGAACTGTATCTAATTGCCCTCTCCCCCAGTGAGGTTAAGTTTAGGGCAACAGTACAGGGACTGGATAATAAAATGGAGGCTGGGACGGAGAGCGACGGCCACCTCACCGACAACATTCCACGCAGCGAGTACGGTAAAGGCACGGGCTAAGTTAGGTGAGTGTTTTTTGTCTCCCGAACGTCATGACAACGTCCGAGAGAAATGCACTGTCCATAAACCGACTCTGAGTTGCCAGCAAGGCGACCACCACCCCCCGGTGTCCTGGCCTTAGCCAAATTAGTCCGTCCATTCTCCCACCGACGTATCCCCCGATGTTCCACAAGCACACAAAAATTTAGACTGTTCGGTCTTCGTAAAAATTAATCGCAGACTGTATGGTCTGAACCCTGCTCTCTTAGCAGACTGTGGTCGCAACCCTGCGCTCAGAGCAGACCGAGCTTGTCCTGCACTCCTCGCAGACTAAATGGTCTTGCCACTGCTCTCTACATTAAGCCAATCGTGCAACGTTTCGGAGAAATGACTCCTTCTTCAGGCAAATGGCTTAATTCCTGCTCACGTGAATTTCGTGAACGTTTAATTGTACCTTGCAGAACTGTATCTAATTGCCCTCTCCCCCAGTGAGGTTAAGTTTAGGGCAACAGTACAGGGACTGGATAATAAAATGGAGGCTGGGACGGAGAGCGACGGCCACCTCACCGACAACATTCCACGCAGCGAGTACGGTAAAGGCACGGGCTAAGTTAGGTGAGTGTTTTTTGTCTCCCGAACGTCATGACAACGTCCGAGAGAAATGCACTGTCCATAAACCGACTCTGAGTTGCCAGCAAGGCGACCACCACCCCCCGGTGTCCTGGCCTTAGCCAAATTAGTCCGTCCATTCTCCCACCGACGTATCCCCCGATGTTCCACAAGCACACAAAAATTTAGACTGTTCGGTCTTCGTAAAAATTAATCGCAGACTGTATGGTCTGAACCCTGCTCTCTTAGCAGACTGTGGTCGCAACCCTGCGCTCAGAGCAGACCGAGCTTGTCCTGCACTCCTCGCAGACTAAATGGTCTTGCCACTGCTCTCTACATTAAGCCAATCGTGCAACGTTTCGGAGAAATGACTCCTTCTTCAGGCAAATGGCTTAATTCCTGCTCACGTGAATTTCGTGAACGTTTAATTGTACCTTGCAGAACTGTATCTAATTGCCCTCTCCCCCAGTGAGGTTAAGTTTAGGGCAACAGTACAGGGACTGGATAATAAAATGGAGGCTGGGACGGAGAGCGACGGCCACCTCACCGACAACATTCCACGCAGCGAGTACGGTAAAGGCACGGGCTAAGTTAGGTGAGTGTTTTTTGTCTCCCGAACGTCATGACAACGTCCGAGAGAAATGCACTGTCCATAAACCGACTCTGAGTTGCCAGCAAGGCGACCACCACCCCCCGGTGTCCTGGCCTTAGCCAAATTAGTCCGTCCATTCTCCCACCGACGTATCCCCCGATGTTCCACAAGCACACAAAAATTTAGACTGTTCGGTCTTCGTAAAAATTAATCGCAGACTGTATGGTCTGAACCCTGCTCTCTTAGCAGACTGTGGTCGCAACCCTGCGCTCAGAGCAGACCGAGCTTGTCCTGCACTCCTCGCAGACTAAATGGTCTTGCCACTGCTCTCTACATTAAGCCAATCGTGCAACGTTTCGGAGAAATGACTCCTTCTTCAGGCAAATGGCTTAATTCCTGCTCACGTGAATTTCGTGAACGTTTAATTGTACCTTGCAGAACTGTATCTAATTGCCCTCTCCCCCAGTGAGGTTAAGTTTAGGGCAACAGTACAGGGACTGGATAATAAAATGGAGGCTGGGACGGAGAGCGACGGCCACCTCACCGACAACATTCCACGCAGCGAGTACGGTAAAGGCACGGGCTAAGTTAGGTGAGTGTTTTTTGTCTCCCGAACGTCATGACAACGTCCGAGAGAAATGCACTGTCCATAAACCGACTCTGAGTTGCCAGCAAGGCGACCACCACCCCCCGGTGTCCTGGCCTTAGCCAAATTAGTCCGTCCATTCTCCCACCGACGTATCCCCCGATGTTCCACAAGCACACAAAAATTTAGACTGTTCGGTCTTCGTAAAAATTAATCGCAGACTGTATGGTCTGAACCCTGCTCTCTTAGCAGACTGTGGTCGCAACCCTGCGCTCAGAGCAGACCGAGCTTGTCCTGCACTCCTCGCAGACTAAATGGTCTTGCCACTGCTCTCTACATTAAGCCAATCGTGCAACGTTTCGGAGAAATGACTCCTTCTTCAGGCAAATGGCTTAATTCCTGCTCACGTGAATTTCGTGAACGTTTAATTGTACCTTGCAGAACTGTATCTAATTGCCCTCTCCCCCAGTGAGGTTAAGTTTAGGGCAACAGTACAGGGACTGGATAATAAAATGGAGGCTGGGACGGAGAGCGACGGCCACCTCACCGACAACATTCCACGCAGCGAGTACGGTAAAGGCACGGGCTAAGTTAGGTGAGTGTTTTTTGTCTCCCGAACGTCATGACAACGTCCGAGAGAAATGCACTGTCCATAAACCGACTCTGAGTTGCCAGCAAGGCGACCACCACCCCCCGGTGTCCTGGCCTTAGCCAAATTAGTCCGTCCATTCTCCCACCGACGTATCCCCCGATGTTCCACAAGCACACAAAAATTTAGACTGTTCGGTCTTCGTAAAAATTAATCGCAGACTGTATGGTCTGAACCCTGCTCTCTTAGCAGACTGTGGTCGCAACCCTGCGCTCAGAGCAGACCGAGCTTGTCCTGCACTCCTCGCAGACTAAATGGTCTTGCCACTGCTCTCTACATTAAGCCAATCGTGCAACGTTTCGGAGAAATGACTCCTTCTTCAGGCAAATGGCTTAATTCCTGCTCACGTGAATTTCGTGAACGTTTAATTGTACCTTGCAGAACTGTATCTAATTGCCCTCTCCCCCAGTGAGGTTAAGTTTAGGGCAACAGTACAGGGACTGGATAATAAAATGGAGGCTGGGACGGAGAGCGACGGCCACCTCACCGACAACATTCCACGCAGCGAGTACGGTAAAGGCACGGGCTAAGTTAGGTGAGTGTTTTTTGTCTCCCGAACGTCATGACAACGTCCGAGAGAAATGCACTGTCCATAAACCGACTCTGAGTTGCCAGCAAGGCGACCACCACCCCCCGGTGTCCTGGCCTTAGCCAAATTAGTCCGTCCATTCTCCCACCGACGTATCCCCCGATGTTCCACAAGCACACAAAAATTTAGACTGTTCGGTCTTCGTAAAAATTAATCGCAGACTGTATGGTCTGAACCCTGCTCTCTTAGCAGACTGTGGTCGCAACCCTGCGCTCAGAGCAGACCGAGCTTGTCCTGCACTCCTCGCAGACTAAATGGTCTTGCCACTGCTCTCTACATTAAGCCAATCGTGCAACGTTTCGGAGAAATGACTCCTTCTTCAGGCAAATGGCTTAATTCCTGCTCACGTGAATTTCGTGAACGTTTAATTGTACCTTGCAGAACTGTATCTAATTGCCCTCTCCCCCAGTGAGGTTAAGTTTAGGGCAACAGTACAGGGACTGGATAATAAAATGGAGGCTGGGACGGAGAGCGACGGCCACCTCACCGACAACATTCCACGCAGCGAGTACGGTAAAGGCACGGGCTAAGTTAGGTGAGTGTTTTTTGTCTCCCGAACGTCATGACAACGTCCGAGAGAAATGCACTGTCCATAAACCGACTCTGAGTTGCCAGCAAGGCGACCACCACCCCCCGGTGTCCTGGCCTTAGCCAAATTAGTCCGTCCATTCTCCCACCGACGTATCCCCCGATGTTCCACAAGCACACAAAAATTTAGACTGTTCGGTCTTCGTAAAAATTAATCGCAGACTGTATGGTCTGAACCCTGCTCTCTTAGCAGACTGTGGTCGCAACCCTGCGCTCAGAGCAGACCGAGCTTGTCCTGCACTCCTCGCAGACTAAATGGTCTTGCCACTGCTCTCTACATTAAGCCAATCGTGCAACGTTTCGGAGAAATGACTCCTTCTTCAGGCAAATGGCTTAATTCCTGCTCACGTGAATTTCGTGAACGTTTAATTGTACCTTGCAGAACTGTATCTAATTGCCCTCTCCCCCAGTGAGGTTAAGTTTAGGGCAACAGTACAGGGACTGGATAATAAAATGGAGGCTGGGACGGAGAGCGACGGCCACCTCACCGACAACATTCCACGCAGCGAGTACGGTAAAGGCACGGGCTAAGTTAGGTGAGTGTTTTTTGTCTCCCGAACGTCATGACAACGTCCGAGAGAAATGCACTGTCCATAAACCGACTCTGAGTTGCCAGCAAGGCGACCACCACCCCCCGGTGTCCTGGCCTTAGCCAAATTAGTCCGTCCATTCTCCCACCGACGTATCCCCCGATGTTCCACAAGCACACAAAAATTTAGACTGTTCGGTCTTCGTAAAAATTAATCGCAGACTGTATGGTCTGAACCCTGCTCTCTTAGCAGACTGTGGTCGCAACCCTGCGCTCAGAGCAGACCGAGCTTGTCCTGCACTCCTCGCAGACTAAATGGTCTTGCCACTGCTCTCTACATTAAGCCAATCGTGCAACGTTTCGGAGAAATGACTCCTTCTTCAGGCAAATGGCTTAATTCCTGCTCACGTGAATTTCGTGAACGTTTAATTGTACCTTGCAGAACTGTATCTAATTGCCCTCTCCCCCAGTGAGGTTAAGTTTAGGGCAACAGTACAGGGACTGGATAATAAAATGGAGGCTGGGACGGAGAGCGACGGCCACCTCACCGACAACATTCCACGCAGCGAGTACGGTAAAGGCACGGGCTAAGTTAGGTGAGTGTTTTTTGTCTCCCGAACGTCATGACAACGTCCGAGAGAAATGCACTGTCCATAAACCGACTCTGAGTTGCCAGCAAGGCGACCACCACCCCCCGGTGTCCTGGCCTTAGCCAAATTAGTCCGTCCATTCTCCCACCGACGTATCCCCCGATGTTCCACAAGCACACAAAAATTTAGACTGTTCGGTCTTCGTAAAAATTAATCGCAGACTGTATGGTCTGAACCCTGCTCTCTTAGCAGACTGTGGTCGCAACCCTGCGCTCAGAGCAGACCGAGCTTGTCCTGCACTCCTCGCAGACTAAATGGTCTTGCCACTGCTCTCTACATTAAGCCAATCGTGCAACGTTTCGGAGAAATGACTCCTTCTTCAGGCAAATGGCTTAATTCCTGCTCACGTGAATTTCGTGAACGTTTAATTGTACCTTGCAGAACTGTATCTAATTGCCCTCTCCCCCAGTGAGGTTAAGTTTAGGGCAACAGTACAGGGACTGGATAATAAAATGGAGGCTGGGACGGAGAGCGACGGCCACCTCACCGACAACATTCCACGCAGCGAGTACGGTAAAGGCACGGGCTAAGTTAGGTGAGTGTTTTTTGTCTCCCGAACGTCATGACAACGTCCGAGAGAAATGCACTGTCCATAAACCGACTCTGAGTTGCCAGCAAGGCGACCACCACCCCCCGGTGTCCTGGCCTTAGCCAAATTAGTCCGTCCATTCTCCCACCGACGTATCCCCCGATGTTCCACAAGCACACAAAAATTTAGACTGTTCGGTCTTCGTAAAAATTAATCGCAGACTGTATGGTCTGAACCCTGCTCTCTTAGCAGACTGTGGTCGCAACCCTGCGCTCAGAGCAGACCGAGCTTGTCCTGCACTCCTCGCAGACTAAATGGTCTTGCCACTGCTCTCTACATTAAGCCAATCGTGCAACGTTTCGGAGAAATGACTCCTTCTTCAGGCAAATGGCTTAATTCCTGCTCACGTGAATTTCGTGAACGTTTAATTGTACCTTGCAGAACTGTATCTAATTGCCCTCTCCCCCAGTGAGGTTAAGTTTAGGGCAACAGTACAGGGACTGGATAATAAAATGGAGGCTGGGACGGAGAGCGACGGCCACCTCACCGACAACATTCCACGCAGCGAGTACGGTAAAGGCACGGGCTAAGTTAGGTGAGTGTTTTTTGTCTCCCGAACGTCATGACAACGTCCGAGAGAAATGCACTGTCCATAAACCGACTCTGAGTTGCCAGCAAGGCGACCACCACCCCCCGGTGTCCTGGCCTTAGCCAAATTAGTCCGTCCATTCTCCCACCGACGTATCCCCCGATGTTCCACAAGCACACAAAAATTTAGACTGTTCGGTCTTCGTAAAAATTAATCGCAGACTGTATGGTCTGAACCCTGCTCTCTTAGCAGACTGTGGTCGCAACCCTGCGCTCAGAGCAGACCGAGCTTGTCCTGCACTCCTCGCAGACTAAATGGTCTTGCCACTGCTCTCTACATTAAGCCAATCGTGCAACGTTTCGGAGAAATGACTCCTTCTTCAGGCAAATGGCTTAATTCCTGCTCACGTGAATTTCGTGAACGTTTAATTGTACCTTGCAGAACTGTATCTAATTGCCCTCTCCCCCAGTGAGGTTAAGTTTAGGGCAACAGTACAGGGACTGGATAATAAAATGGAGGCTGGGACGGAGAGCGACGGCCACCTCACCGACAACATTCCACGCAGCGAGTACGGTAAAGGCACGGGCTAAGTTAGGTGAGTGTTTTTTGTCTCCCGAACGTCATGACAACGTCCGAGAGAAATGCACTGTCCATAAACCGACTCTGAGTTGCCAGCAAGGCGACCACCACCCCCCGGTGTCCTGGCCTTAGCCAAATTAGTCCGTCCATTCTCCCACCGACGTATCCCCCGATGTTCCACAAGCACACAAAAATTTAGACTGTTCGGTCTTCGTAAAAATTAATCGCAGACTGTATGGTCTGAACCCTGCTCTCTTAGCAGACTGTGGTCGCAACCCTGCGCTCAGAGCAGACCGAGCTTGTCCTGCACTCCTCGCAGACTAAATGGTCTTGCCACTGCTCTCTACATTAAGCCAATCGTGCAACGTTTCGGAGAAATGACTCCTTCTTCAGGCAAATGGCTTAATTCCTGCTCACGTGAATTTCGTGAACGTTTAATTGTACCTTGCAGAACTGTATCTAATTGCCCTCTCCCCCAGTGAGGTTAAGTTTAGGGCAACAGTACAGGGACTGGATAATAAAATGGAGGCTGGGACGGAGAGCGACGGCCACCTCACCGACAACATTCCACGCAGCGAGTACGGTAAAGGCACGGGCTAAGTTAGGTGAGTGTTTTTTGTCTCCCGAACGTCATGACAACGTCCGAGAGAAATGCACTGTCCATAAACCGACTCTGAGTTGCCAGCAAGGCGACCACCACCCCCCGGTGTCCTGGCCTTAGCCAAATTAGTCCGTCCATTCTCCCACCGACGTATCCCCCGATGTTCCACAAGCACACAAAAATTTAGACTGTTCGGTCTTCGTAAAAATTAATCGCAGACTGTATGGTCTGAACCCTGCTCTCTTAGCAGACTGTGGTCGCAACCCTGCGCTCAGAGCAGACCGAGCTTGTCCTGCACTCCTCGCAGACTAAATGGTCTTGCCACTGCTCTCTACATTAAGCCAATCGTGCAACGTTTCGGAGAAATGACTCCTTCTTCAGGCAAATGGCTTAATTCCTGCTCACGTGAATTTCGTGAACGTTTAATTGTACCTTGCAGAACTGTATCTAATTGCCCTCTCCCCCAGTGAGGTTAAGTTTAGGGCAACAGTACAGGGACTGGATAATAAAATGGAGGCTGGGACGGAGAGCGACGGCCACCTCACCGACAACATTCCACGCAGCGAGTACGGTAAAGGCACGGGCTAAGTTAGGTGAGTGTTTTTTGTCTCCCGAACGTCATGACAACGTCCGAGAGAAATGCACTGTCCATAAACCGACTCTGAGTTGCCAGCAAGGCGACCACCACCCCCCGGTGTCCTGGCCTTAGCCAAATTAGTCCGTCCATTCTCCCACCGACGTATCCCCCGATGTTCCACAAGCACACAAAAATTTAGACTGTTCGGTCTTCGTAAAAATTAATCGCAGACTGTATGGTCTGAACCCTGCTCTCTTAGCAGACTGTGGTCGCAACCCTGCGCTCAGAGCAGACCGAGCTTGTCCTGCACTCCTCGCAGACTAAATGGTCTTGCCACTGCTCTCTACATTAAGCCAATCGTGCAACGTTTCGGAGAAATGACTCCTTCTTCAGGCAAATGGCTTAATTCCTGCTCACGTGAATTTCGTGAACGTTTAATTGTACCTTGCAGAACTGTATCTAATTGCCCTCTCCCCCAGTGAGGTTAAGTTTAGGGCAACAGTACAGGGACTGGATAATAAAATGGAGGCTGGGACGGAGAGCGACGGCCACCTCACCGACAACATTCCACGCAGCGAGTACGGTAAAGGCACGGGCTAAGTTAGGTGAGTGTTTTTTGTCTCCCGAACGTCATGACAACGTCCGAGAGAAATGCACTGTCCATAAACCGACTCTGAGTTGCCAGCAAGGCGACCACCACCCCCCGGTGTCCTGGCCTTAGCCAAATTAGTCCGTCCATTCTCCCACCGACGTATCCCCCGATGTTCCACAAGCACACAAAAATTTAGACTGTTCGGTCTTCGTAAAAATTAATCGCAGACTGTATGGTCTGAACCCTGCTCTCTTAGCAGACTGTGGTCGCAACCCTGCGCTCAGAGCAGACCGAGCTTGTCCTGCACTCCTCGCAGACTAAATGGTCTTGCCACTGCTCTCTACATTAAGCCAATCGTGCAACGTTTCGGAGAAATGACTCCTTCTTCAGGCAAATGGCTTAATTCCTGCTCACGTGAATTTCGTGAACGTTTAATTGTACCTTGCAGAACTGTATCTAATTGCCCTCTCCCCCAGTGAGGTTAAGTTTAGGGCAACAGTACAGGGACTGGATAATAAAATGGAGGCTGGGACGGAGAGCGACGGCCACCTCACCGACAACATTCCACGCAGCGAGTACGGTAAAGGCACGGGCTAAGTTAGGTGAGTGTTTTTTGTCTCCCGAACGTCATGACAACGTCCGAGAGAAATGCACTGTCCATAAACCGACTCTGAGTTGCCAGCAAGGCGACCACCACCCCCCGGTGTCCTGGCCTTAGCCAAATTAGTCCGTCCATTCTCCCACCGACGTATCCCCCGATGTTCCACAAGCACACAAAAATTTAGACTGTTCGGTCTTCGTAAAAATTAATCGCAGACTGTATGGTCTGAACCCTGCTCTCTTAGCAGACTGTGGTCGCAACCCTGCGCTCAGAGCAGACCGAGCTTGTCCTGCACTCCTCGCAGACTAAATGGTCTTGCCACTGCTCTCTACATTAAGCCAATCGTGCAACGTTTCGGAGAAATGACTCCTTCTTCAGGCAAATGGCTTAATTCCTGCTCACGTGAATTTCGTGAACGTTTAATTGTACCTTGCAGAACTGTATCTAATTGCCCTCTCCCCCAGTGAGGTTAAGTTTAGGGCAACAGTACAGGGACTGGATAATAAAATGGAGGCTGGGACGGAGAGCGACGGCCACCTCACCGACAACATTCCACGCAGCGAGTACGGTAAAGGCACGGGCTAAGTTAGGTGAGTGTTTTTTGTCTCCCGAACGTCATGACAACGTCCGAGAGAAATGCACTGTCCATAAACCGACTCTGAGTTGCCAGCAAGGCGACCACCACCCCCCGGTGTCCTGGCCTTAGCCAAATTAGTCCGTCCATTCTCCCACCGACGTATCCCCCGATGTTCCACAAGCACACAAAAATTTAGACTGTTCGGTCTTCGTAAAAATTAATCGCAGACTGTATGGTCTGAACCCTGCTCTCTTAGCAGACTGTGGTCGCAACCCTGCGCTCAGAGCAGACCGAGCTTGTCCTGCACTCCTCGCAGACTAAATGGTCTTGCCACTGCTCTCTACATTAAGCCAATCGTGCAACGTTTCGGAGAAATGACTCCTTCTTCAGGCAAATGGCTTAATTCCTGCTCACGTGAATTTCGTGAACGTTTAATTGTACCTTGCAGAACTGTATCTAATTGCCCTCTCCCCCAGTGAGGTTAAGTTTAGGGCAACAGTACAGGGACTGGATAATAAAATGGAGGCTGGGACGGAGAGCGACGGCCACCTCACCGACAACATTCCACGCAGCGAGTACGGTAAAGGCACGGGCTAAGTTAGGTGAGTGTTTTTTGTCTCCCGAACGTCATGACAACGTCCGAGAGAAATGCACTGTCCATAAACCGACTCTGAGTTGCCAGCAAGGCGACCACCACCCCCCGGTGTCCTGGCCTTAGCCAAATTAGTCCGTCCATTCTCCCACCGACGTATCCCCCGATGTTCCACAAGCACACAAAAATTTAGACTGTTCGGTCTTCGTAAAAATTAATCGCAGACTGTATGGTCTGAACCCTGCTCTCTTAGCAGACTGTGGTCGCAACCCTGCGCTCAGAGCAGACCGAGCTTGTCCTGCACTCCTCGCAGACTAAATGGTCTTGCCACTGCTCTCTACATTAAGCCAATCGTGCAACGTTTCGGAGAAATGACTCCTTCTTCAGGCAAATGGCTTAATTCCTGCTCACGTGAATTTCGTGAACGTTTAATTGTACCTTGCAGAACTGTATCTAATTGCCCTCTCCCCCAGTGAGGTTAAGTTTAGGGCAACAGTACAGGGACTGGATAATAAAATGGAGGCTGGGACGGAGAGCGACGGCCACCTCACCGACAACATTCCACGCAGCGAGTACGGTAAAGGCACGGGCTAAGTTAGGTGAGTGTTTTTTGTCTCCCGAACGTCATGACAACGTCCGAGAGAAATGCACTGTCCATAAACCGACTCTGAGTTGCCAGCAAGGCGACCACCACCCCCCGGTGTCCTGGCCTTAGCCAAATTAGTCCGTCCATTCTCCCACCGACGTATCCCCCGATGTTCCACAAGCACACAAAAATTTAGACTGTTCGGTCTTCGTAAAAATTAATCGCAGACTGTATGGTCTGAACCCTGCTCTCTTAGCAGACTGTGGTCGCAACCCTGCGCTCAGAGCAGACCGAGCTTGTCCTGCACTCCTCGCAGACTAAATGGTCTTGCCACTGCTCTCTACATTAAGCCAATCGTGCAACGTTTCGGAGAAATGACTCCTTCTTCAGGCAAATGGCTTAATTCCTGCTCACGTGAATTTCGTGAACGTTTAATTGTACCTTGCAGAACTGTATCTAATTGCCCTCTCCCCCAGTGAGGTTAAGTTTAGGGCAACAGTACAGGGACTGGATAATAAAATGGAGGCTGGGACGGAGAGCGACGGCCACCTCACCGACAACATTCCACGCAGCGAGTACGGTAAAGGCACGGGCTAAGTTAGGTGAGTGTTTTTTGTCTCCCGAACGTCATGACAACGTCCGAGAGAAATGCACTGTCCATAAACCGACTCTGAGTTGCCAGCAAGGCGACCACCACCCCCCGGTGTCCTGGCCTTAGCCAAATTAGTCCGTCCATTCTCCCACCGACGTATCCCCCGATGTTCCACAAGCACACAAAAATTTAGACTGTTCGGTCTTCGTAAAAATTAATCGCAGACTGTATGGTCTGAACCCTGCTCTCTTAGCAGACTGTGGTCGCAACCCTGCGCTCAGAGCAGACCGAGCTTGTCCTGCACTCCTCGCAGACTAAATGGTCTTGCCACTGCTCTCTACATTAAGCCAATCGTGCAACGTTTCGGAGAAATGACTCCTTCTTCAGGCAAATGGCTTAATTCCTGCTCACGTGAATTTCGTGAACGTTTAATTGTACCTTGCAGAACTGTATCTAATTGCCCTCTCCCCCAGTGAGGTTAAGTTTAGGGCAACAGTACAGGGACTGGATAATAAAATGGAGGCTGGGACGGAGAGCGACGGCCACCTCACCGACAACATTCCACGCAGCGAGTACGGTAAAGGCACGGGCTAAGTTAGGTGAGTGTTTTTTGTCTCCCGAACGTCATGACAACGTCCGAGAGAAATGCACTGTCCATAAACCGACTCTGAGTTGCCAGCAAGGCGACCACCACCCCCCGGTGTCCTGGCCTTAGCCAAATTAGTCCGTCCATTCTCCCACCGACGTATCCCCCGATGTTCCACAAGCACACAAAAATTTAGACTGTTCGGTCTTCGTAAAAATTAATCGCAGACTGTATGGTCTGAACCCTGCTCTCTTAGCAGACTGTGGTCGCAACCCTGCGCTCAGAGCAGACCGAGCTTGTCCTGCACTCCTCGCAGACTAAATGGTCTTGCCACTGCTCTCTACATTAAGCCAATCGTGCAACGTTTCGGAGAAATGACTCCTTCTTCAGGCAAATGGCTTAATTCCTGCTCACGTGAATTTCGTGAACGTTTAATTGTACCTTGCAGAACTGTATCTAATTGCCCTCTCCCCCAGTGAGGTTAAGTTTAGGGCAACAGTACAGGGACTGGATAATAAAATGGAGGCTGGGACGGAGAGCGACGGCCACCTCACCGACAACATTCCACGCAGCGAGTACGGTAAAGGCACGGGCTAAGTTAGGTGAGTGTTTTTTGTCTCCCGAACGTCATGACAACGTCCGAGAGAAATGCACTGTCCATAAACCGACTCTGAGTTGCCAGCAAGGCGACCACCACCCCCCGGTGTCCTGGCCTTAGCCAAATTAGTCCGTCCATTCTCCCACCGACGTATCCCCCGATGTTCCACAAGCACACAAAAATTTAGACTGTTCGGTCTTCGTAAAAATTAATCGCAGACTGTATGGTCTGAACCCTGCTCTCTTAGCAGACTGTGGTCGCAACCCTGCGCTCAGAGCAGACCGAGCTTGTCCTGCACTCCTCGCAGACTAAATGGTCTTGCCACTGCTCTCTACATTAAGCCAATCGTGCAACGTTTCGGAGAAATGACTCCTTCTTCAGGCAAATGGCTTAATTCCTGCTCACGTGAATTTCTGTGAACGTTTAATTGTACCTTGCAGAACTGTATCTAATTGCCCTCTCCCCCAGTGAGGTTAAGTTTAGGGCAACAGTACAGGGACTGGATAATAAAATGGAGGCTGGGACGGAGAGCGACGGCCACCTCACCGACAACATTCCACGCAGCGAGTACGGTAAAGGCACGGGCTAAGTTAGGTGAGTGTTTTTTGTCTCCCGAACGTCATGACAACGTCCGAGAGAAATGCACTGTCCATAAACCGACTCTGAGTTGCCAGCAAGGCGACCACCACCCCCCGGTGTCCTGGCCTTAGCCAAATTAGTCCGTCCATTCTCCCACCGACGTATCCCCCGATGTTCCACAAGCACACAAAAATTTAGACTGTTCGGTCTTCGTAAAAATTAATCGCAGACTGTATGGTCTGAACCCTGCTCTCTTAGCAGACTGTGGTCGCAACCCTGCGCTCAGAGCAGACCGAGCTTGTCCTGCACTCCTCGCAGACTAAATGGTCTTGCCACTGCTCTCTACATTAAGCCAATCGTGCAACGTTTCGGAGAAATGACTCCTTCTTCAGGCAAATGGCTTAATTCCTGCTCACGTGAATTTCGTGAACGTTTAATTGTACCTTGCAGAACTGTATCTAATTGCCCTCTCCCCCAGTGAGGTTAAGTTTAGGGCAACAGTACAGGGACTGGATAATAAAATGGAGGCTGGGACGGAGAGCGACGGCCACCTCACCGACAACATTCCACGCAGCGAGTACGGTAAAGGCACGGGCTAAGTTAGGTGAGTGTTTTTTGTCTCCCGAACGTCATGACAACGTCCGAGAGAAATGCACTGTCCATAAACCGACTCTGAGTTGCCAGCAAGGCGACCACCACCCCCCGGTGTCCTGGCCTTAGCCAAATTAGTCCGTCCATTCTCCCACCGACGTATCCCCCGATGTTCCACAAGCACACAAAAATTTAGACTGTTCGGTCTTCGTAAAAATTAATCGCAGACTGTATGGTCTGAACCCTGCTCTCTTAGCAGACTGTGGTCGCAACCCTGCGCTCAGAGCAGACCGAGCTTGTCCTGCACTCCTCGCAGACTAAATGGTCTTGCCACTGCTCTCTACATTAAGCCAATCGTGCAACGTTTCGGAGAAATGACTCCTTCTTCAGGCAAATGGCTTAATTCCTGCTCACGTGAATTTCGTGAACGTTTAATTGTACCTTGCAGAACTGTATCTAATTGCCCTCTCCCCCAGTGAGGTTAAGTTTAGGGCAACAGTACAGGGACTGGATAATAAAATGGAGGCTGGGACGGAGAGCGACGGCCACCTCACCGACAACATTCCACGCAGCGAGTACGGTAAAGGCACGGGCTAAGTTAGGTGAGTGTTTTTTGTCTCCCGAACGTCATGACAACGTCCGAGAGAAATGCACTGTCCATAAACCGACTCTGAGTTGCCAGCAAGGCGACCACCACCCCCCGGTGTCCTGGCCTTAGCCAAATTAGTCCGTCCATTCTCCCACCGACGTATCCCCCGATGTTCCACAAGCACACAAAAATTTAGACTGTTCGGTCTTCGTAAAAATTAATCGCAGACTGTATGGTCTGAACCCTGCTCTCTTAGCAGACTGTGGTCGCAACCCTGCGCTCAGAGCAGACCGAGCTTGTCCTGCACTCCTCGCAGACTAAATGGTCTTGCCACTGCTCTCTACATTAAGCCAATCGTGCAACGTTTCGGAGAAATGACTCCTTCTTCAGGCAAATGGCTTAATTCCTGCTCACGTGAATTTCGTGAACGTTTAATTGTACCTTGCAGAACTGTATCTAATTGCCCTCTCCCCCAGTGAGGTTAAGTTTAGGGCAACAGTACAGGGACTGGATAATAAAATGGAGGCTGGGACGGAGAGCGACGGCCACCTCACCGACAACATTCCACGCAGCGAGTACGGTAAAGGCACGGGCTAAGTTAGGTGAGTGTTTTTTGTCTCCCGAACGTCATGACAACGTCCGAGAGAAATGCACTGTCCATAAACCGACTCTGAGTTGCCAGCAAGGCGACCACCACCCCCCGGTGTCCTGGCCTTAGCCAAATTAGTCCGTCCATTCTCCCACCGACGTATCCCCCGATGTTCCACAAGCACACAAAAATTTAGACTGTTCGGTCTTCGTAAAAATTAATCGCAGACTGTATGGTCTGAACCCTGCTCTCTTAGCAGACTGTGGTCGCAACCCTGCGCTCAGAGCAGACCGAGCTTGTCCTGCACTCCTCGCAGACTAAATGGTCTTGCCACTGCTCTCTACATTAAGCCAATCGTGCAACGTTTCGGAGAAATGACTCCTTCTTCAGGCAAATGGCTTAATTCCTGCTCACGTGAATTTCGTGAACGTTTAATTGTACCTTGCAGAACTGTATCTAATTGCCCTCTCCCCCAGTGAGGTTAAGTTTAGGGCAACAG
>JAQMIO010000094.1:0-17500 GCA_028022725.1 Lycodopsis pacificus
AACCTGAGTGAGTGTGTTCGATACCTAAAGACTCTAGTCTCTAACCTGAGTGAATGTGTTCGATACCTAAAGACTCTCGTCTCTAACCTGAGTGAGTGTGTTCGATACCTAAAGACTCTAGTCTCTAACCTGAGTGAATGTGTTCGATACCTAAAGACTCTAGTCTCGATCCTGAGTGAGTGTGTTCGATACCTAAGGACTCTAGTCTCTAACCTGAGTGAATGTGTTCGATACCTAAGGACTCTAGTCTCTAACCTGAGTGAATGTGTTCGATACCTAAAGACTCTAGTCTCTAACCTGAGTGAATGTGTTCGATACCTAAAGACTCTAGTCTCGATCCTGAGTGAGTGTGTTCGATACCTAAGGACTCTAGTCTCTAACCTGAGTGAGTGTGTTCGATACCTAAAGACTCTAGTCTCTAACCTGAGTGAATGTGTTCGATACCTAAAGACTCTAGTCTCTAACCTGAGTGAATGTGTTCGATACCTAAAGACTCTAGTCTCTAACCTGAGTGAATGTGTTCGATACCTAAGGACTCTAGTCTCTAACCTGAGTGAGTGTGTTCGATACCTAAAGACTCTAGTCTCTAACCTGAGTGAATGTGTTCGATACCTAAAGACTCTAGTCTCTAACCTGAGTGAGTGTGTTCGATACCTAAAGACTCTAGTCTCTAACCTGAGTGAATGTGTTCGATACCTAAAGACTCTAGTCTCTAACCTGAGTGAATGTGTTCGATACCTAAAGACTCTAGTCTCTAACCTGAGTGAATGTGTTCGATACCTAAGGACTCTAGTCTCTAACCTGAGTGAGTGTGTTCGATACCTAAAGACTCTAGTCTCTAACCTGAGTGAATGTGTTCGATACCTAAAGACTCTAGTCTCTAACCTGAGTGAGTGTGTTCGATACCTAAAGACTCTAGTCTCTAACCTGAGTGAGTGTGTTCGATACCTAAAGACTCTAGTCTCTAACCTGAGTGAATGTGTTCGATACCTAAGGACTCTATAGTCTAGGATTATGACACATTATTATTATTAGCTCCACTCTGGGTCTTATTCTCAAAGTTCTCCATGACGTCATTATTTATTTATATTTATAGTAACATTACAGCGATTTCAGATGTTAGAGACTAAACCTTCTACTTATAATAAAGTTTATAATAAATGATCCGTCTGGTGACAAGTTGAACCTCGAATGAGCTGAAACATCTTCATCGTCTCTGAAGATAAAATCAAATAAAACGTCTTCATGTCGCTGAAACACGTCGAAGTTCAACGAGCAGAAAAGATTCAGATTAAAGTGATTTAATGTTTCAGCCTGAAGGTAAAGAAATAATTCAATTAGTTCTGAATGAAGCAATTCTACACACACAGAGAGAGAAAGATGTTCCTACGTCTCTCTTACGAGGCTTCAGAGGAAAAGCGTGATATCAAACACGGCGCCGGTTAAACCAGCAATTACACTCTCCACCTGAGGGAAGAGGGGGGGCAGGTAGCGTGGGAGTGTGTGAGAATAAAGTGTAATAAAAATAGATTACAGAGCTGAAATGTGTTCTGTGAGACAGAACGTTCAGGTGTGTGTAGGAGAGCAGCAGAAGGATTGACTGATGATTTAATAACAAAATGGAAAAAAACATTCCAAAGCAAAACTGGTAGAAAGTCCAACAAACGTGTACAAAAATCCAAGGCAAAAAAGACGGTACCGGCAAAACACAGAACAGATAATAAGGATCTTAAAAAAACAATGATGAGGGAGACATGTTTGACCAACACAGGGAACATACCATGGACGAGCATATCAGGGCAGGAAACACGACAGACGAACCGACAGAGACAGAGGAACACAGGTTTAAATACACTGAGGAGGTTCAGGTGATCAGACACAGCTGGATTCAATCAGGGGAGCCGTCCGGCCAAGCCGACTCCCCCCCCTTGTGAGTGGGAATGGAGGTCTGCCACAGCCATCTGTTGGGCCTTGAGTAGGCTGCGATCGCTGCCGTCTTCTCCACCTGAGGACGACCTGCCCGCCGCACAAGTGCTACCCCAGATACCGTACCTCCCTCCGTCCAACCGCCTGTCTCACTGACCGAAGCACAGCAGCCAACCGCTGCACGTGCTCCGCCCAGCTGTTGCTGTGGATGATAACATCATCCAAGTAGGCGGAGCATACACCGCGTGTGGACGCAGCACCCGGTTCATGAGGCGTTGGAAGGTCACTGACCTCACATAACTCAAGAATTAGAGCTGATTAAGACGATTTCACACAAGTTTCTAAAAGGATGAAATGATGAAGAGACATTTTGGACAGACGTGGATGTAAACTTGAAACACGCCACATACAGTATTCAGTAAATGTCTTCCTGTCTCTGAACTGAGACAAACACAGCAGCCCTCCCATGTTGTGACCACTGCTTCCTTCCTCCTTTAGCTGAACAGCTTTGTTCACAGCAGCAATTAACAGCCAGCTGACAGGACGTTCACGATGCTCCTCTCCTCTTTTACTCCTCTGAGGTAATTAAACTGTCTGCAGGTCTATTATCAGCAGTTTATCCTCAAAGTGTTTCCTCGTGAATCAGGAGGCTCTGTTGAAGGTCTCAGACCAGGTCTTCTAGATCTCACATGTGGAATAAAAACCAAACCACGATACAATTTGAGTGATTGAACTCTGAACTGTTGTCACCATTTCGTCTAAATGTATATTAAATCTTCTCTTCGTCTTTTCCTGTGATCAGAGAGTAACAATCTAACGAACTGTAAAGATGGCCGCCGCGTGGTTCCATCACCTCAACAGGTCTACTGTTTCCTGTCTGTGGTCACATGACGTGAGCTGGAGGTTATTTACAGACTCGCTGTCACTCTCTAATTATCCGATAGATTCGCTCTGACAGCTCTGAGTTGTTTGTGTGGACGAAGTCGACTCCCAGCATGCACTCTGCCTCACACCGAAGCTGATGGTGAGCTGTCAGCTCTGCACACGTCTCACTCTGAGCCGTCAGAGACACTAATAACTAACACCCCTCACATCCAATAACACCCGATCAGCCTACAATCAATGGCAGCAGTCAGTCCTGAAGGACATTATCTTCATGGCGCTGCTTCTCAGACTGAGAGGACTCCTCAGGGTCTCTGCTGTGGGACAGGGTCTCTATTGTGGGACAGGGTCTCTGCTGTGGGACAGGGTCTCTATTGTGGGACAGGGTCTCTGCTGTGGGACAGGGTCTCTATTGTGGATCTCGTGTGTGTGTGTGGTTTGTTGGTTCGGATGGTGGTCATGATGTCACAGTGATGTTTTGTGGCGTTGTGTGTTTCGCTTTGCATCTCCAACTGGGCTCTGATCCAGGACCACAGGACACACACACACACACACACACACACACACACACACACACACACACACACACACAGTGTGATGTTGACTTGTATGGCCACAGATATAAAGTCACAGTCTCTCCTTGTTTCACCTTCCATGTTTGCAGAAGAGGCGGGACAATAAAGACACTCAACTACAAGGAGAGACAGACAAAGAGACATTGATCACACCGTAGGACACGGGAGTGAAGTGTCTCGCTCAAGGACACGTCGACATGCGACTAGCAGACCCGGAGCCGGGGATCGAACCGCCGACAAACCAGAGAGCAGTTTGAATCAATAAATCAATAAATCCACGAAAGAAACAGCAGAGAGAGACACAGAGAGAGAGAGAGAGAGACACAGAGAGAGAGAGACACAGAGAGAGAGAGAGTCTGGCTCTGATGTCACAGCCTCCTGTCCCTCCCTGTTCTGGCTCTGATGTACTTTATAGCTTAATGTGAAATCATGCTCTCAAAAGGAAGTAACGATGGGAAAAAGCTCCATATCGCGCGTGTGTGTGTGTGTGTGTGTGTGTGTGTGTGTATGTGTGTGTGTGTGTCTAACCCATGTTAATGTGTGTGAGCATGCATGAGTACCTTTACATCGTTATTTCAATTATTTGTTTGTAGTTGACAATACTTTGTGACAGCTCATGAATTATTCTGGTCCTGTTCAGGACGCGTGTTTATCTACACTTAGACACACACACACTCACACACACACACACACACGCACACACACACACGCACACACACACACAGAGAATACATAATGCAGTGGTGACAGGAAGCAGGCGTTGACCCACAGACAGAAATCAAACAGGAAATATTCGAACATGAATATGATTGAAGCCGGTAGATAAACAGGATTATCTCAGTTGAATTCATTGAATCCTATCACACAATATAAAGTTATCTTCTCATGAATCAGGACATCATGGGACGACGCTTCTCTCTTCATTCCTTCAACCTTTATTTGAACAGCGTGACTTTGCATGTTTTTGTATATTTTATTGAATCTTTTGTTGTTTTTTATATATGTTGTTATATATGTATATATGTTAAGTTCAGGTTGCTGTTGCAGATAAACACAAGTCAAATATGTACACACACACAAATATATAAATATTAGTGCTGGGCAAGTTAACGCGTTCATTCATTAACGCCGACCATTATTTCATCACGCGTTAACGCATTTTTAAAATTTATTATAATTTTTTTTTTCTTTTTTTCTTTTTAATTGAAAGACAAGAGACAATACATATCGATAACAACAAGAGGATGAAAGGCCAGCGGGATAAAGCAGCAGACATCCTGTAGTCATGTTAGTGCAGCTCTACGCTGACATTCACCGTGAACACATTCAAACGCACCGATCAGAGCGAAGGACTTTGAAAGTTAGCGGAAAGATTAACGTGAGACAACATCCGGTTTCTTCAGACCAACATCCGGTTTTCAGAATAAGATGCCAACAAAGTATGAATTATATTCACATGAAGTATGAAACATGCTGCATATATTATATATATATATATTATATATATATATGACGAAAGAAAACAAGGAGAGGAAAGATTGGACTAGCTGAGGAGAGGAGACAAGGAGAGGAATTGAGGAGTCTCCTGAAACATTTATTAATAATGATCAATTTAAAGAGGATCATCAATATCAATATGACAGTTTGTGTCGCTCGTCTACAGACGTTTGGGTTCGTCTTTCTTAAAGCTCGTCTCTGGGGACACCTGGACCCACCTGGACCCACCTGGACCCACCTGGACTAGCATGAGACCTGCTGTCTCTCCAGCTGGAAGTTTATTATTAAACTCACACAGAGCAACAGCTCCTCCTAGTGGTCATCTGCAGATTCATAACAAGTGTGCTCATCGTTTCTCTGTATATAAATATAATACTCATAAACCATTGGTGTATGATGGAGGTGGTTTATTGTGCTGCAATAAAAATATTCTCTTCAGAAAGTATCAAGTACACGACAAATACACATAAAACACAACTACAGACCTCATTTAAATAAACTGATTGGAACAAATCAATGAAGACAGGAGTAGTAGTACTAGTAGCAGTACTAGTAGTACTAGCAGCAGTAGTAGTAGCAGTAGTAGTAGTAGTACTAGTAGCACTAGCAGCAGTAGTAGTAGCAGTACTAGTAGCAGTAGTACTAGTAGCAGTAGCAGTAGTACTAGTAGCAGTAGTAGTAGTAGTACTAGTAGCACTAGCAGTGGTAGTAGCAGTAGTACTAGCAGCAGTAGCACTAGTAGCAGTACTAGTAGCAGAAGTAGTAGTACCAGTAGTAGTTGTACTAGTAGCAGTAGTTGTACTAGTAGCAGTAGTAGTAGTACTAGTAGCAGTAGTAGTACTAGTACTAGTTGTACTAGTAGCAGTAGTATAAGGACTCAATTATTGATGACGTGTCCGGGTTCACTCACACCTGTTCAGGTGATTTGTTGACAGACGTCCTTTATGGATTTATTGATCGACTGAGACGATTAGTTGACCAACTGATTAATCCATCTCCAGAGAATTATAACATCAAAGATATGTTTAACTTTCACTGGTTCCAAAAACACATACTGACACATTTCAGTCTTTTAATAAGCAAACTTTAATATCTTTCACATACAGCAAATGTTCCACATCTTGTTTATAGAACGAGCAACTAATCGATTAATAGAGATAATAAAAATAATCATTTGTTGCCTTCAGAGGGATAAAACCTAGAAAATATAAAAGTATGAACAATAAGGTGAAGATCTGACAAACTGTTTCATGTCTTTGTTTCCTTCGGCTGAAGCTCAAGAAACAAAACCAAACCAAGCCGAGTACCTTTAATCAGAGCCAGAGCTTCATAGAGCTTCATCAACAGAACCACGAAGACGTCTGGTCTGAACTACAGCTGCTGTTCAAAATAAAACATCTGTTGATGAGCAGCAGGTTTCACACGTAAGTGAAGTCTCATCTTAGGTCCAGTCCACTCTAGTCCACTTCCAGCTCTGTCTCAACCGATGGACTCGTTAGTCCAGCGTGCAGAGTAACGAGGGAGAGGAGGAGGACCTCTCCTCCTGTCCTCCTCTGGAGGAGCACATCTGGACCTCCTGTCCTCTGGAGGAGCATACATGGACCTCCTCTCCTCTGGAGGAGCATACATGGACCTCCTCTCCTCTGGAGGAGCATACATGGACCTCCTCTCCTCTGGAGGAGCAAATCTGGACCTCCTGTCCTCTGGAGGAGCATACATGGACCTCCTCTCCTCTGGAGGAGCAAATCTGGACCTCCTGTCCTCTGGAGGAGCATACATGGACCTCCTCTCCTCTGGAGGAGCATACCTGGACCTCCTGTTCTCTGGAGGAGCATATCTGGACCTCCAATCCTCTGGAGCTGTATATCTGGACATGTTGTCCTCTGGAGGTGCACATCTGGACCTCCAATCCTCTGGAGGAGGATACCTGGAGCTCCTGTCCTCTGAGCGTGGGGTACTCCTCCACTGACTGGCATTAGAGGGGGTCCATTGATAAGGGGGGTGAGGGGCTCCCTCAGGTGGACCAGTGTGGTGGTGTGAGCGCTGGTTTGTTCCTCTTGGAGGGAAAGGTCTGCTGGAGGAGGATGAGCAGAGAGGCAGATGTCAAAGACAGATATGTAGACGTCAAAGACAGATATGTAGACGTCAAAGACAGATGTGAACGTCAAAGACAGATGTGAACGTCAAAGACGGACGTGAAGACGTCAAAGACGGACGTGAAGACGTCAAAGACAGATGGTGAAGACGTCAAAGACAGATGGTGAAGACGTCAAAGACAGATGGTGAAGACGTCAAAGACAGATGGTGAAGACGTCAAAGACGGATGTGAACGTCAAAGACAGATGTGAAGGTCAAAGACAGACGTGAAGACGTCAAAGACGGACGTGAAGACGTCAAAGACGGACGTGAAGACGTCAAAGACGTACGTGAAGACGTCAAAGACGGACGTGAAGACGTCAAAGACAGACGGTGAAGACGTCAAAGACAGACGGTGAAGACGTCAAAGACGGACGTGAACGTCAAAGACGGACGTGAAGACGTGAAGACGTCAAAGACGGACGTGAAGACGTCAAAGACAGATGGTGAAGACGTCAAAGACAGACGTGAAGACGTCAAAGACGGACGTGAAGCCGTCAAAGACGGACGTGAAGCCGTCAAAGACGGACGTGAAGACGTCAAAGACAGACGTGAAGCCGTCAAAGACGGACGTGAAGACGTCAAAGACGGACGTGAAGACGTCAAAGACAGACGTGAAGACGTCAAAGACAGATGTGAAGACGTCAAAAACAGATGGTGAAGCCGTCAAAGACAGATGTGAAGACGTCAAAGACAGACGTGAAGCCGTCAAAGACAGATGGTGAAGACGTCATAGACAGATGTGAAGACGTCAACGACAGATGTGAAGACGTCAAAAACAGATGGTGAAGACGTCAAAGACAGATGGCGAAGACATCAAAGACAGATGGCGAAGACGTCAAAGACAGCTGGTGTAGACGTCAAAGACTGGTGTAGACGTCAAAGACGGACGTGAACGTCAAAGACGGACGTGAACGTCAAAGACAGACGTGAAGACGTCAAAGACAGATGGTGTAGACATCAAAGACAGATGGTGTAGACATCAAAGACAGATGGTGTAGACGTCAAAAACAGATGGTGTAGACGTCAAAGACTGGTGTAGACGTCAAAGACGGACGTGAACGTCAAAGACGGACGTGAACGTCAAAGACAGACGGTGTAGACGTCAAAGACAGACGGTGAAGACGTCAAAGACAGACGGTGAAGACGTCAAAGACAGACGGTGTAGACGTCAAAGACAGATGTGAAGAAGTCAAAGACAGATGTGAAGACGTCAAAGACAGATGTGAAGACGTCAAAGACAGATGTGAAGACGTCAAAGACAGATGTGAAGACGTCAAAGACAGATGTGAAGACGTCAAAGACAGATGTGAAGACGTCAAAGACAGATGTGAAGACGTCAAAGACAGATGTGAAGACGTCAAAGACAGATGTGAAGAAGTCAAAGACAGATGTGAAGACGTCAAAGACAGATGTGAAGACGTCAAAGACAGATGTGAAGACGTCAAAGACAGATGTGAAGACGTCAAAGACAGATGTGGACGTCAAAGACAGATGTGGACGTCAAAGACAGATGTGAAGACGTCAAAGACAGATGTGAAGACGTCAAAGACAGATGTGAAGACGTCAAAGACAGATGTGAACGTCAAAGACAGATGTGAACGTCAAAGACAGATGGTGAAGACGTCAAAGACAGATGTGAACGTGTCAAAGACAGATGTGAAGACGTCAAAGACAGATGTGAAGATGTCAAAGACAGATGTGAACGTCAAAGACAGATGTGAACGTCAAAGACAGATGTGAAGACGTCAAAGACAGATGTGAAGACGTCAAAGACAGATGTGAACGTCAAAGACAGATGTGAACGTCAAAGACAGATGTGAACGTCAAAGACAGATGTGAACGTCAAAGACAGATGTGAAGACGTCAAAGACAGATGTGAAGACGTCAAAGACAGATGTGAACGTCAAAGACAGATGTGAACGTCAAAGACAGATGTGAACGTCAAAGACAGATGGTGAAGACGTCAAAGACAGATGTGAACGTGTCAAAGACAGATGTGAACGTGTCAAAGACAGATGTGAACGTCAAAGACAGATGTGAAGACGTCAAAGACAGATGTGAACGTCAAAGACAGATGTGAACGTCAAAGACAGATGGTGAAGACGTCAAAGACAGATGGTGAAGACGTCAAAGACAGATGTGAACGTGTCAAAGACAGATGTGAACGTCAAAGACAGATGTGAAGACGTCAAAGACAGATGTGAAGACCCTACCTGTCGTTCCGGGACTCTTTAAAGTGGGACCGTCTCTCTTCTCTGCTGTCAGAGTCTGACGGGGTGAAACTGGGCCGCTGTGAAGCGACGCCTCTCATTGGCTCCTGCTCAGCCTCCTCCATCCCCTCATTACTGGTGGAAACAGACCCGTTAACGTTCTGCATAGTCAGCATGTAAAATAATGAGGTATTTTACAGAGGGTCACCTCCTCTTCGGTCCACTTTGTAGGTCGTCCAGATAGTTCTGTCTCTCAACATCATGTCCCCGAGAGGAGTTGAACACTGAGAACAAAAGAACATTTCAGCTTTCCTTTCATTGACGACACGTTAAAATAACCATCAGTACTCACACTCCACTGCCTCTTTAGCATCCATCCCATCAACATCTATGAGGTACCTGCAGGTCACACACAGCTGTTACACACCGTTCACACGACAGGTCCAACTACCTGAGGTTCAGACCGACTCACCTGCAGATCAGGTATCCGGTCCGGTTCAGACCGTGAGTACAGTGGACTCCAATCAGCTTGTCTGAAACAAAAAGGACGATCCTCAAGATGAACACAAAGTTTACTACTGTTCTCTCTTTCTGAAACAAACCTCCTCCTGCATGGCTTCTTTCCTAAAGAGACATTCGTCTGCTTTACTTACAGGTCCAACGAACCAAAACCGACATTCAGACTAAAATAAATAAATAAATCTAATCTAAATGAGCCGACAGTGAAAATAATAGATAGTTGCAACCATCTGCTCACATGTTGCATGTTAGGAACTAATGTTAGTAACTGTGACTGCCGTGTTACTAACACGTTATATTTAAGTAGCGCATGTTAGTAAAGTATGTCAATAACATGTAACTAACATGCCAGTAACTTCTGTTCATGCACACCATTTTGCAAAAAAACATTTTACTATCATGAGTAAATGTTACAAACATGGTTAACTTATCAGGGTTCATACACATTTGGACCAATGGATTTCCATGACTTTTCCATGACTTTTCCATGACTTTAAGCCAAATTTCCATGACCAAACATTTTGTGAAACCTCGGTGTAGTGACCGTTGCTTCCCAATAAAAAGTCACTGTGGTTGCTGTACTGCTTGTTCTGACGCGTGTCATCAATAACATAGTCCAGGTTCGAATATTGGTACTTTATTCCTCATATAATCAGCGTTCACAACTTTCTCTTCCACTTATGCATTTCTCCATTAACCAATAAACCACAACCCTTGCCGTTGTTACCTGTGCACGGTCAAAAACTGTTTGCTTCTTACCTATGCGCAACACCTGTTCCCAATGACCCCACTGATTATATTATCTGTGGCCTGACTCACAGCGCCACTACCGCCCCATGTGGTGGGAGGTTGTACATAAAAAAAAACAACAAAATGGCTCTTACACTCGGTGTATACATGAAAAAGTGAGAAAATGTAGTATTTAAACTAAAAATGAGAATTCTAAAGCATACAGCATACCTTAAATGACACAAATGAATGCGAGACAATAGTTTGATTAGAATAACAACATGTATATACTCTGACAGGCATTCAGTAGGATCCAGCTAGTGCACACATTGCATTCCCTTTTAGTGCAAATTTTAACAAAACGAGTTGGCAACTAACTCTTCAAACATAAATCATCAAAAACAATTTAACATTTAAACAGGTTTATAAAACAACATTCACATAACAAGAGCTTTTTGTGTGTTTGACTGACACACTCACACAGACTTGTCCTTGAGAGGCTCGTAAGAGAGAATAGCTCGTGGCAACCTGAACAAGTTGTAATGAAAGAAGAACTTCGTGCTTCACTGTCCACGGGAACTTAACTGAACAGTCACTTGCCAGCTCAGCGTTTCATTTCTTCAAGCTTCGCATCTATCTGCTTTTCAATCTCCGGCAGAGATGCCTTCTTCTCTTTTGCAGTTCGGCGGAAGCTGTTCGATTTGGTGATGAAGGTCAGTTGGTTGGTAGCTTCTGCTTTCTCAGCATATTCATCTGCTGATCTCTTGAGTGCGCTAATATCCGTCTCCACTCTTGCCCTCTTCTTTAAGTCATCCAGCTCATCAAATTGTGCCGCGATCTGGCTATCGGGGAACATCCGGCGAAATAGCAGGCTGGCATCTTCTGATGATTTAAATGAAAAGTGGGAATTGGCAACCTTCAGTGCCCACATTACCTCCGCAGTAAGGACGTCATTTTTTGTTACAGCGCCATCCGTTATCGCCGCCTGCTTGTTCGCCGAAGCGAGAGACGTGCTGCTCGGCGTCGCAGTTAGAAAGCCGGCGATGGGGCTCTGATGTCGGCTCCCCCCATGTTAGAAATAGACGGTTTTGCCTCCACACAACCTGCATTTGGCTCGTCCCGGGTCTTTGTCGGGTGTAACCATGTCTTGTATTTGTCCATGTGTAGCCAAGCATTTTTGAATCGACACTTCCCTGGCATAGTGAATAATACCGACCGTTCGCGAACCGAGCTAATGTTGCTATCACAGTAGCTCAGGGAAGCGGTCAGCATGTCACCTGTTGAGGTGCGTTCACTGGCAGCGCGAATAATTCGCACTGCGAGTTTGAGAGCGTATGCCTGTTTATATCTTTCTTTTAAAAGCATATTAATTATTTCAAACTCAGCGTAAATGTACGACATGAACATATGAATATAAAAAAATTCCATGACTTTTCCAAAACGTTTGGGATTTAATTTTTTTCCATGACTTATCCAGGCCTGGAAATGACCATTTTAAAATTCCATGACTTTTCCAGGTTTTTCATGACCGTACGAACCCTGACTTATTTAACATGTTATTAACATGTCATTATCATATTATTACCATATTACTTAACATATCAGTTAACATATTATTAACACATTAGTTAACATATTACCACAGTATTACCATATTATTTAACAGATCAGTTAGCATATTATTAACATTTTATTAACATGTTAGTAACATGTTAGTAACAAGTCCTAACATGTTACTAACTTATATTCTAGCAGCTTATCAGCAGCATCAATCACCGTTCTCCGTGTTGTCTCGTAGAAACCTGCATACGGCGCGTTTGAAGCTCAGGATCGTGGCGTCGCTCGGAACCTCGTGACCGGCGGTGAAGATCTTCAAGACCAGCAGAGACTCTGGGACGTCCTGGAGAACGGAGAAGAACATGTAAACAAGTGTGTTACCTGAAGTGTGTTACATGAAGTGTGTTACCTGAAGTGTGTTACCTGAAGTGTGTTACCTGAAGGGTGTTACATGAAGTGTGTTACCTGAAGTGTGTTACCTGAAGGGTGTTACATGAAGTGTTTACCTGAAGGGTGTTACCTGAAGGGTGTTACATGAAGTGTGTTACCTGAAGGGTGTTACCTGAAGTGTGTTACCTGAAGTGTGTTACCTGAAGTGTGTTACCTGAAGGGTGTTACCTGAAGGGTGTTACATGAAGGGTGTTACCTGAAGGGTGTTACCTGAAGTGTGTTACCTGAAGTGTGTTACCTGAAGGGTGTTACCTGAAGGGTGTTACCTGAAGGGTGTTACATGAAGTGTGTTACCTGAAGGGTGTTACCTGAAGTGTGTTACCTGAAGTGTGTTACCTGAAGGGTGTTACCTGAAGGGTGTTACATGAAGGGTGTTACCTGAAGGGTGTTACCTGAAGGGTGTAGTAGCGTTTGGTGAACGTTAGGTCAACGATCAAACCAAGCTCTTGCTTTTCTGTGTTCAGAGCGTCCAGCAGCTCCCACGGACCAAACGCATCCGAACACGGAAGCTGACGGTTCAGAGACTGAAAGAACAAACACAGATGTTACAGATGTTAAAGATGTTACAGACGTTAAAGAGCAGCTCCAACAACAAGAAAGGTGAAACCAGACTTCTTGAATCCTGACCTGTTTCAGAGGAACTTTAAAGGCGATGAAACGCGTCCCGTCAAGTCGTTTCCCAACAGCTGAATAATCGAGCCATCTATTGACAAGAATCAACATCTCGGTTACTGAGGCTACATCCATACTACTCCGTCCCACAACGATCTCCGTCCACACGGCGTTTCAGCATCGTTTTAGAATTGATCTCCGTCCAGACTAACACGCCTGAAAACCAATATCACGCGACTCTTCGCGTACACTGGGCATGTGTGTGGGTGTCGATGTAAACAGGAAGTGGATTGGTTCCTTTGTTAAATAATAGGACAGAGTAATAAAGTAGTCTTTAATAATGAACGGTCGTGTTTGATACTTAAGATCTTCTCTAAAACTGAGACTAGGGCTGGGCGGTATGACCAAAAATGCATATCACGGTATTTTGTAAGACTCTGGCGGTTTCACGGTATTTTTTTTTTTGCGTTAAAGCATTCATTAATTAACGCCGAGAACAAACGGCCGGCTAGCGAGCGGTGAACAGCTGTTTGTGTGCGTCACTTCCTGTTTCCTTCACCTACATTCCCCTGGGTCCTAAGCCCCTCCATGTAAAGAAACGGGATTAGACCGTAAGATTTAGGTGTTAGTAGGTGTTGTTTAGGTTTATTTCTTTAGTTATTTATTGATATATATATATATATATATATATATATATTATTTTATTTTTTTTAATTATCAGAACAGTGAAGAAAAGGTTTCCCTGAAAAGGCACACTCCGGTACAGTAGGTGGCGGTATGCACTATGCAAGTTGGTAGCGATCCGCCAGTGGAATTTAAAGAAGAAGAAGAAGAAGAAGAAGAAGCCGCTCCTACAGCTTCTTATCACTGTCTATGTAGCAACGTACATTTATAACAAATACCTCACATATTACAGTAGTCAGCGTTGCACATGTGTCTGACCTAAACACCTTCTGTTGTTCAGTCTGTGTTCATCCTGCATCGCTCTGCTCTGTTCTTTAATGTAACGTTACTGGAGCTACAGAGCCTCTCAGCTGTTAGCAGAATGTTGTTCGCGAGCTTTACCCAGCATGCAGTTCGGCGGAGAAATTTTATAAATGTACAATTATTAGTGCTACAAATTGTTTATCTGTCACAAACTGTTGAGTCGTGGTGTTTTGTTGTTAAAGAGCGTTAGCTGTGGGTTGTTCTTTGTTGTTATAAAGTAAACCATGAGTAGGGTTCCTACTCATGGTTCCTACTACTACATTAAGAGGACTAGCTCTGTCTGTAGCGCTCCTAGCAGCGAACAATATATTCTGCTGCCTGTTGAAGAGCAACTGAAGTTGTTCCGGCTGTGCACCGGTATGACTGTGTATGAAAAATTCATATCGTACGGGAAATTAAAACCGGTATACCGCGTTCAGCTTTTATTGTGAAATGAATCAGTTTCTCATCAACTTCCTGTCCAGTGAAAAACACGTATCTCCAGATGTTACTCACAGTGTGGTATTAGTACTTGTACTGATGATACTTTTCCTACAGGAAGGTTATGAATGCAGTACTACACAGTGTGGTATTAGTACTTGTACTGCAATGAGTACTTGTTCCAGTGGAGACATTTTATCCAAATAACTTTCTCACTTGGTGAAGGAGAGAGTTTGTGTCTTTATTTATTGACTCGGTCTGAATGAGACTTTAAATACGAGATAACATAAGAAATTACGAGCTAAACAACTCTTCTGTTACAGGTCGTTTACATCAGATATAAGTAGAATTAATACCTTTACGTCAGACATATCACAGGGTATATATATATAGTATAATTAATATCTTTATCTGAGACTCACCTGCTCGGGACTCCCCTTTGAGACATGTTGATCTTCTTCTGTGTGAATCAAACTATAAACAATAGAAACATGAACGTTACCACGTGCAGCGACAGACAGACAGCGAGGCTGTTTGAAGCGAAGTATTCGTTATATTATACTACGTTGTACTACGTTATACTCACGGACTACGAGCAGAACAAATATCTGATGATTTAAAAACACTATCTTTGAACAAGCGGCTCCATGTTGATCCACAAACTGCCTGCCGACCGAAGTCGCGTGTTGATGACGTGTCGACAAGCAATCACGTGACAGAAAAAGGAGCACTCATAGTTTTTCATTCAGCCTAAATACTTTATAATGTACTACATCTCAGAGGTAAATGTTGTACTTTATACTGTACTACATCTCAGAGGTACATGTTGTACTTTATACTGTACTACATCTCAGAGGTACATGAAGTACTTTATACTGTACTACATCTCAGAGGTACATGTAGTACTTTATAATGTACTACATCTCAGAGGTACATGTTGTACTTTATACTGTACTACATCTCAGAGGTACATGAAGTACTTTATACTGTACTACATCTCAGAAGTACATGTTGTACTTTATACTGTACTACATCTCAGAGGTACATGTAGTACTTTATAATGTACTACACCTCAGAGGTACATGTAGTACTTTATACTGTACTACATCTCAGAGGTACATGTAGTACTTTATAATGTACTACATCTCAGGGGTACATGTTGTACTTTATACTGTACTACATCTCAGAGGTACATGTTGTACTTTATACTGTACTACATCTCAGAGGTACATGTAGTACTTTATAATGTACAACATCTCAGAGGTACATGTTGTACTTTATACTGTACTACATCTCAGAGGTACATGTTGTACTTTATACTGTACTACATCTCAGAGGTACATGTAGTACTTTATAATGTACTACATCTCAGAGGTACATGTTGTACTTTATACTGTACTACATCTCATAGGTACATGTAGTACTTTATAATGTACTACACCTCAGAGGTACATGTATTACTTTATAATTTACTACATCTCAGAGGTAAATGTTGTACTTTATACTGTACTACATCTCAGAGGTACATGTAATACTTTATACTGTACTACACCTCAGAGGTACATGTAGTACTTTATAATGTACTACATCTCAGGGGTACATGTTGTACTTTATACTGTACTACATCTCAGAGGTACATGTAATACATTATACTGTACTAGATCTCAGAGGTACATGTAGTACTTTATACTGTACTACACCTCAGAGGTACATGTAATACTTTATACTGTACTAGATCTCAGAGGTACATGTACTTTTTAATCCACTAAATCTCACTTTGAACACAGTACTTTTACAAGTAACGAAGCCGGTTCATATTTGTTTATTCGTGGAATTACTTTATTCTTCGGTCACTTTCTAAACCCTGACTGCAGTACATGAAGTAGTACTCTGTTTGTCAGTACTTTGATGATATTTTTAGTGTCTTTATTGACTCTTTTAGTTTCATGTTTTTTAGCTGAGCGGAACTCAGTGACTGTGTTTGAAGAATCTGAAGGAGACTTCCTGTTCCTGTTCCTCTTCTTCCTGTTTGACCTGAACTCTACTTCTCTTTACTGCTTCATGTATATTTGTACGTGTTTCATCTCGTAAAAGTATGAATACATGATGCTGATAAAACAGTGAAACACTCGTTTTACTGAACTCTAATCTGACTGAGAGGAAATTCTAACTGGTCCTAAACCAGTCTCAGTGTAGTCCTGATCCTCTATATGATCCAGTCTCAGTGTAGTCCTGATCCTCTATGAACCAGTCTCAGTGTAGTCCTGATCCTCTATGAACCAGTCTCAGTGTAGTCCTGATCCTCTATGAACCAGTCTCAGTGTAGTCCTGATCCTCTATATGATCCAGTCTCAGTGTAGTCCTGATCCTCTATGAACCAGTCTCAGTGTAGTCCTGATCCTCTATATGATCCAGTCTCAGTGTAGTCCTGATCCTCTATGAACCAGTCTCAGTGTAGTCCTGATCCTCTATGAACCAGTCTCAGTGTAGTCCTGATCCTCTATGAACCAGTCTCACTGTAGTCCTGATCCTCTATGAACCAGTCTCAGTGTAGTCCTGATCCTCTATGAACCAGTCTCACTGTAGTCCTGATCCTCTATGAACCAGTCTCACTGTAGTCCTGATCCTCTATGAACCAGTCTCAGTGTAGTCCTGATCCTCTATGAACCAGTCTCACTGTAGTCCTGATCCTCTATGAACCAGTCTCAGTGTAGTCCTGATCCTCTATGAACCAGTCTCAGTGTAGTCCTGATCCTCTATGAACCAGTCTCAGTGTAGTCCTGATCCTCTATGAACCAGTCTCACTGTAGTCCTGATCCTCTATGAACCAGTCTCAGTGTAGTCCTGATCCTCTATATGAACCAGTCTCAGTGTAGTCCTGATCCTCTATATGATCCAGTCTCAGTGTAGTCCTGATCCTCTATGAACCAGTCTCAGTGTAGTCCTGATCCTCTATGAACCAGTCTCACTGTAGTCCTGATCCTCTATGAACCAGTC
>JAQMIO010000094.1:22500-51846 GCA_028022725.1 Lycodopsis pacificus
TGATCTACACCACCAGGTAAACACCAGTGAGAAGGTCTCTATCTATAGAGCTGTGATCTACACCACCAGGTAAACACCAGTGAGAAGGTCTCTATCTATAGAGCTGTGATCTACACCACCAGGTAAACACCAGTGAGAAGGTCTCTATCTATAGAGCTGTGATCTACACCACCAGGTAAACACCAGTGAGAAGGTCTCTATCTATAGAGCTGTGATCTACACCACCAGGTAAACACCAGTGAGAAGGTCTCTATCTATAGAGCTGTGATCTACACCACCAGGTAAACACCAGTGAGAAGGTCTCTATCTATAGAGCTGTGATCTACACCACCAGGTAAACACCAGTGAGAAGGTCTCTATCTATAGAGCTGTGATCTACACCACCAGGTAAACACCAGTGAGAAGGATGCTTTCATGTTCCTGTTTGGACCCAGGTCTTCTTCTCTGTCGTCTCCTCAGGATATGGAGCTTTCATGCACCCTCTAGGATCAGTCTTCCTCCAGACGTTCTGCACTTTATTAAAGCAGGAAGACAATCGTAACCTTGAGCTGACCCGCCTGATGACCCGCCTCTCCCACACTGTGGCCTACAGCTTCCAGGCCAAAGGTGGCGCGCTGGCTGGGAAGAAGGAGATGCCGTGCTTCCTGACCCGATTGACCAGAGAAGTGTTCCCGTTTGCTGAGCCGGGGCTCTCGGCCATCTCGCTGGTCACCACTGACGAGTCAACACGGACTCCTTCCATCAGTTAGACTGGAGATCAGCGGCCTACAAACAGCTGACGTCCTGTAGAAAGTCCAACGATATCAAGCATATGTCTGCTGAAGTATTCTGCGTATGCTGGACACTCTGGAGTAGATGTCAAATATTTATATGTGAAATATATACCTGTGCATATAAACTAACAAAGATTTATGTTTGACTTCCGTATTTCTATCCGTATGTACTAATCAATTACATACCGATCTCCAAACTCTATCAAAGATCTTTGAGAATATTGTGTAGAAACAATGAACTGCTCTTCTGAGGTAACAAAGCATCACGTTCTGCTTTGGACACAGTGGATCAAAGTACTTTCATTTCATTCTCAGTCTTTGTTGCTCTCTAGTGGTTCATCTCCAGCCTGTCAGACTGTTTCGTCCCTCTTGTTCACGCATCTACTGCCACGATGAGCTCTGGACCTCACAGCTCCGTCTTCTTCTTTTCTGTTTCAATTCATTCACAATCAAAAGATCTCATTCTGTGAAACCAGGATCCCCAACAGACTCCTTTAAAAACCTGAAGGACAACAAATCGATGTGGGTTACTGGAGACTTCAGTCTTTAGGGACACATTTGCTAATATTCTGTAAAGCCGAATATAAATATTTAGGAGTTTTGATCATCATGTGAAGATGAATTTTTGAATCAACTTTGGATGGTTTCAAAAATGAGATCACTTCAATCCTCAGAGAACTTTATTCAAGCGTTTATATTATGAAGAATCAACTGTTGTAATTCACTCTTCGCCTTTTTTAAACAATGCAGCACGTTCACACCTTCGAGTTTTCTTCCAGCTTAAACTTCAGGATTTATCCGGAACAAATTTAGATTTTCGAGTTGCTTTCAGTGCAGCATCACGTCCTCGAAGGACGACGTCTGGAAACCTGACACTCATCTTCATCATCAGCACACAGGAAGAAGTGCTGAACTCAGTGAATATTTATTTACACAGAAGAGGAACCAGAAAATAGATTTACACTCATTACAACCAGGTGAAAAAAAGCTTTTTGAAACAAATCCCGGTGCCAAACGTCCCGTTACAACAAGTTCATTCATAGAAAGTCATTAGAAAAAGTGACAGTTTGCAAAAAATACAGTTTCATGAAGTTAGACACAGTCAAATATTGACCAATTATTTGTCCTTTTCGTACTAATATAAAATGTTATACATCTATAAAAAAGTTTTAAAAAGAAAGCTTATTTACAGCATTAAAAAAAGTTGTTTTATTTGAAGGTTCACAGAGTGAAATCAGCTGCTCACAGCTGATTGGTTCTCCTGTGTGAGAACAGCTGTGAATGAGTTAAGGCACCGTGAGAGCTCGCGGCTGATTGGTGAGCGGAGGTAGGAGGCGGGACTAGGAAGGGCGGAGGAGGGGGTGAACACCTGGAAGGAGCCATGTGAGGTGAGGAGATGGGGGTGTCGCAGGAGGAGGTGGGTGTGGAGGGTCCTGGTGTGACGGTGCTGCGGCTCAGAGGGTGGGGGGTCCGGTGAGGTTTGGTGGTGAGGGACAGCGGCTGCAGCTGCTCACCGTACGGTGACACCTGTCCTCCATACGAGTGCGTGTGCTCGGTGTGCGTCGGAGCCGGAGCGGCGGGTGATGCCAGAGAGGTGGTCGGCGTCGCCGGGGAGTCCAGCGAGGAGGCGGGGCTTGCCTGGGACAGGTGTGTGTGCGTCAGGTGGGAGACAGTGTGTGGCTGTGTCAGGTGGGAGCGGGGGTGTGTGTGTGCAGTCTGTGTGAGCAGAGTGTGTGTGTGAGGCGTCTCCTCAGGGGGCACACAAGGTCTCTTCAGCTGAGGGGGGAAGTCTTCTTCATCTGAGGAGGAACACATGAAGTCATCATGAGGAAGTCTGATTCATGAAAACAGTTACGACCTACGAGACAGGTACTCTCTGTGGAGTACTACATGTATTTATGTTTACGATATTAAAGCACCCTCTTACCTTCAAACTGAGTCTCACTCTTCGCCCTCTTCCTCTTCTTCTTTTTACCCTGCACACAAAACAACATGTGACCCCAGTGACTGTGTGATGCTGTAAACATGCAGCAGTGCTGTAAACATGCAGCAGTGCTGTAAACATGCAACAGTGCTGTAAACATGCAACAGTGCTGTAAACATGCAACAGTGCTGTAAACATGCAGCAGTGCTGTAAACATGCAGCAGTGCTGTAAACATGCAGCAGTGCTGTAAACATGCAGCAGTGCTGTAAACATGCAGCAGTGCTGTAAACATGCAGCAGTGCTGTAAACATGCAACAGTGCTGTAAACATGCAGCAGTGCTGTAAACATGCAGCAGTGCTGTAAACATGCAACAGTGCTGTAAACATGCAGCAGTGCTGTAAACATGCAACAGTGCTGTAAACATGCAGCAGTGCTGTAAACATGCAACAGTGCTGTAAACATGCAACAGTGCTGTAAACATGCAGCAGTGCTGTAAACATGCAGCAGTGCTGTAAACATGCAGCAGTGCTGTAAACATGCAGCAGTGCTGTAAACATGCAACAGTGCTGTAAACATGCAGCAGTGCTGTAAACATGCAACAGTGCTGTAAACATGCAACAGTGCTGTAAACATGCAACAGTGCTGTAAACATGCAGCAGTGCTGTAAACATGCAGCAGTGCTGTAAACATGCAACAGTGCTGTAAACATGCAGCAGTGCTGTAAACATGCAGCAGTGCTGTAAACATGCAACAGTGCTGTAAACATGCAACAGTGCTGTAAACATGCAGCAGTGCTGTAAACATGCAGCAGTGCTGTAAACATGCAACAGTGCTGTAAACATGCAGCAGTGCTGTAAACATGCAGCAGTGCTGTAAACATGCAACAGTGCTGTAAACATGCAGCAGTGCTGTAAACATGCAACAGTGCTGTAAACATGCAACAGTGCTGTAAACATGCAACAGTGCTGTAAACATGCAGCAGTGCTGTAAACATGCAGCAGTGCTGTAAACATGCAACAGTGCTGTAAACATACAACAGTGCTGTAAACATGCAACAGTGCTGTAAACATGCAGCAGTGCTGTAAACATGCAGCAGTGCTGTAAACATACAACAGTGCTGTAAACATGCAGCAGTGCTGTAAACATACAACAGTGCTGTAAACATGCAGCAGTGCTGTAAACATGCAGCAGTGCTGTAAACATACTCACATAGTTATCTCTGGCTGACCAGCCGGGGTAAAGTTTGGAGTGAAGGAGTCTCTCTTTACGAGCCAGTTCGTAATATTTGGCTTGTTCATCTTTGGACAGAGAATGCCACTGTGGACAAGAAACATCTCAGTCAGTTACTAACTAACACACACACACACACACACACACACACACACACACACACACACACACACACACACACACACACACACACACACACACACACACACACACACACACACCTCTGTCCCAGTATCTGGTTGATGGTGGCGCTCTCCTTCACTTTGCACTGAGACACTACTTTAGGTCTCTCCTCTCTCATGTAGAGCATGAAGGCGTTCAGCGGCTTCTTGATGTGCGGCTTCTTCTCGTCTTCTTTGTCCTGCTGGACATCTGACGTGGACCTTCTACAGGAGCAGGTTAGCACGATAACACAATATATTATATAATAATAATAATATCATTGTAATATGTATGAGCTGAGTAACAGAACCAGGTGTTGGTACCCCGGCTGGCTGCTGCCTCCAGGCTCCTGCTTCACGGATGTCTGGGGGGTTGGCACCAGATGTGGAGAGAAGTTACCAGACACCAGGCTGCGCACCAAACAAAGGTCAAAGGTCAACGTTTCCTATTCCTCTCAAAAACAAAAGCTTAAAGGTTCTGCTGGGTTACCTGGACATGGAGGCGTTCATAGCCAGAGCAGCAGGGGAGAAGCCTCCTCCCAGAGGGTACATGGTCTGTCCCTGTCTACATGGACACACAGACAGACTGTCAAACACCTACAGACATGTCGGTCCACACTGTGATGAAGACTTTACTCACAGCCATCCTAGAGGGTGAGGGATCTGAGCCATGCCTCCAGGAGACACCGGGTAGCAGGGGGTCCTCGACATACCTGCTCAGGTGAGATTCACACAGAATGTCAGTGATATTCCAGGTGGATCTGGTCGTGTTTGTCACAATGAATGAGAGACTCACCTGCGTCAGGAGAGAAGCCAGGTGAGGCCCTCTGGGGGGAGAAGGCCTCGGGGCTGTAGGACAGCAGAGGGTGGAGGTGAGTCATGTGAGGATGCTGCACCACCTGTACGTTGTTAGACTGGAGACATAAACACAGACATGTCATCATCTGTCCACCAGGTGTCAGCGTTCTCCTTTAACTTTGAATACGTGTGAGTCACTTTATTAACAGACAGGAAGTCAGAGAGCAAACCACAGTTACATAAGTACATACACACAGTATATTCTGTGTGTAGTGATGAAGAATGCACATGTCCTCTGTGGTCATGAAGTCTTTTGAACGCCTGGTCCTGTCCCACCTGAACACCCTCACTGACCCACTCCTGGACCCCCTGCAGTTAGCCTACAGATCTGTAGACGACGCAGTCAACTTGGCCCTTCACTTCATCCTCCAGCATCTGACCCTACGCCAGCATCCTGTTTGTGGACTTCAGCTGTTCTCAACACCATCATCCCGTCTCTGCTGCATGATAAGCTCTCCCAGCTGCAGGTGCCCGACTCCACCTGCAAGTGGATCACAGACTTCCTGTCTGACAGGAAGCAGCGCGTGAAGCTGGGAAAGCTACGTCTCAGCCTCCAGGACCATCAGCACCGGTTCCCCCCCAAGGCTGCGTTCCTTCCCCTCTGCTCTTCTCCCTGTACACCAGCAGCTGCACCTCCAGTCGCCAGTCCGTCAAGCTCCTGAAGTTCACGGATGACACCACCCTCATTGGACTCATCTCTGGTGGGGATGAGTCCGCCTACAGGTGGGAGACTGACCACCTGGTGACCTGGTGCGGTCTGAACAACCTAGAGCTCAACACTCTAAAGACAGTGGAGATGGTTGTGGATTTCAGGAAGAACGTAGTCCCACCAGCCCCCATCACCCTGTGTGACTCCCCCGTTGACGTGGTGGAGTCCTTCCTCTTCCTGGGCTCCATCATAACCCAGGACCTCAAGTGGGAGCTGAACATCAGCTCCATCACCAGGAAGGCTCAGCAGAGGATGTACTTCCTGAGGCAGCTGAAGAAACTCAACCTGCCAAAGACAATGATGGTGCATTTCTACAGAGCCATCATCGAGTCCATCCTCTGCTCCTCCATCACCGTCTGGTACGCTGCAGCCACTGCCAAGGACAAGTTCAGACTGCAGCGCATCATCCGCTCTGCTGAGCAGTGATCGGCTGCAATCTGCCGTCCCTCCAGGACTTGTTCACTTCAAGAACCCTGAAGCGAGCAACAAGGATTGTATCCGACCCCTCTCACCCTGGACATGATCTGTTCGCGCCCCTTCCATCTGGCAGGAGGCTGAGGTCAATCAGGACCAAGACCTCCATCAGGACCAAGACCTCCATCAGGACCAAGACCTCACGCCACACGAACAGCTTCTTCCCGTCCGCAGTCGGGCTTATTAACAGAGCCCGGGACCCCCACTGACCCTGTCATCCCCAGGACATTTCCTTCTGGGCCCCGTTCCTCGTACGTGGCTAACTGAGTTAGCCGGATAATTGTCAGGATAAGATGACGTAGATCAGGCTTTTCGGTTCCACGAAGCAAGTTTGGCAAAATCACCATGGCAACACATCCATCAGCTGGAACCTGCTCCAGCGCAGGCTCAGTGAAGGTAGCTGGATAAGCTGCCCCTCCCCCGGAAAACATGGCCGCTCCTGTCACATACGGTAGTCTGATGCGCTTGCGCATCTACTGCGGGTTATACGGGAGTTCATGAAACGCAGGTAAAGTGAGACACACGTGATCCTTAAAGCAGCGGAGCAAACTCAGAAGCCTCTATTGCATCATGTGCAGCTCCTTCCTCACAGATCCACTGATGAAGGAGGAGATTAGTGAGATCAGCGTTTTATAGGGAGAGAGTTCTTCCACATCGCCAACATCCGTCATCACATCACGATGACTTCCTCTACGAGCGCTGTCCATTCTGCCCACAAGGAATCATTGATTCACAGAGCTTCTGCAGCCATAAACTCACAACACCACAGCAACTTCTGAACTGGACTTGAATGATTCCTTCAACAATAGTTATATGTAACCGTGTATCAGTATATTCTCATTTTAGTTTTTACAAATTAATTTGTTGAGGAAGTAAAAATATTGGAGGAAGTCCAGAAGTTAAACTGATAACATTCACTTCATTCTTCATTTCTTCCTGTCAGGAGTCACGAGACGTTTATCTGTCAGATCAGAAGTAATGATCTGTATCACAACATGCCGGTCCTCATCAGAGACCAGGACCAGAGGTGAAGGAGCCGGTCCTCATCAGAGACCAGGACCAGAGCTCCGTCTCTGGTCCTGTGTGTGTGTGTCTCTCACCAGGTGTGTGTGTCTCTCACCAGGTGTGTGTGTGTGTGTCTCTCACCAGGTGTGTGTGTGTGTGTGTGTCTCTCACCAGGTGTGTGTGTGTGTGTGTGTGTGTGTGTGTGTCTCTCACCAGGTGTGTGCGTGTGTGTGTCTCTCACCAGGTGTGTGTGTGTGTGTGTCTCTCACCAGGTGTGTGTGTGTGTGTGTGTGTGTGTCTCTCACCAGGTGTGTGTGTGTGTGTGTCTCTCACCAGGTGTGTGTGTGTGTGTGTGTGTGTGTGTCTCTCACCAGGTGTGTGTCTCTCACCAGGTGTGTGTCTCTCACCAGGTGTGTGTCTCTTACCAGGTGTGTGTGTGTGTCTCTCACCAGGTGTGTGTGTGTGTGTGTCCCTCACCAGGTGTGTTGGAGTGTCTCTGATAGAAGCTCTTCCTGGGACGTCCAGCAGAGGCCACTGAAACGGTAAATACTGTGAACAGAGGAACATAAAGTTGAATAAAGCCATGATCTTTAATTCATATAATCTTTAATAATGTATAATATTATAATAACGTAGTGTTTCTCCTAGGTTTACAGCTTTGGGGGGGGACACCGCCACAAACACGTAAAGGAATCTTGGTGTTCATGTGTTTCTTTTAATGACAGCAGTCAATATAACTACTGAACAATTATTTGAACTGTACGTTGAACTAAACATCGGAACATTTCTTTTTACGACAACTATCCACAAAGTGTGCAGCTTTTGTCACTGCAGTGCATCTTTCTGGGCTTCTGGAAGAACATCTCCAGAGCCTCTTGATGTGGGAAGTCAGAAGCGTCTGAACCGTTTGTCGAGATCCGATGCAGGCTGGTCTCTTAGCAGCACGTTTAAAATGATGTTGTTGTCTGCTTTCCAGCTGGTTGACGCCACATATTTTCCGATGCGCGCTCTCTGTCCGCTGGTGGGAGTGTGCTCACCTGTGTGTGTGTGCACGTGTGTGTGTGTGTGCACATCGGGGCAGCACTCCGCCGTGCGCGATACAGAGCAGAGGAGAATTGTAAACGTGCGACCATGTCGAGACAGAAATGACAAGCCATCGTGTAAATAAGATAAATAACATAAAGCTGTTTAGTGTGTTTAATTAAAGAACACGGTGTAGACCTGTTCCATAGGAACCAGACTTCTGTTGTGATCTGAAGCTATATAGAAAATATTAAACAAAATTAAACACTGAAGTATCATAGTTAATAATATAATATTTAATAATGTATATTATAATAAATTACAATATTAAATAAAGTATAATATTAAATAAAGTATATTTAATAAAGTATACTATCAATTAAAGTATAATATTATAATAAAGTATAATCCTTAATAAAGTATAATATTTAATAAGTATAATATTTAATAAAGTATCACATTTAATAAGTATAATACTTAATAAAGTATAATATTTAATAAGGCATAACATTGTACAGTAGGAATGGAGCAGTCTAATAGAGAATAGGAAGGTGAAACATGAGCAGGATGTAGAATCGTCACATCAGCGCCTTTGATAACAGCTGAGATAACACAGGTCAACAGACCATCTCCAACATGTTTACATTCTTTCTGCTCACGTTCACCACATTCTCACGCACACATTCTGATGTTACCTCGCAGAACTAGTCCGACACTACGAAGACTTTTTATTAAAGTCACACCAGCGACCAATAAGAAGTAGACGCGATCACGTGACCAACGGAGCAGAAGGACTCGGTCCTACTGAAGAAGAACCAACTCATAGAAACATGGAGCTCCACAAGGAAAATAAACGACTAACAATTACTCTCAACTCCATCTTCTACAATACAAACAGACGTTCACCTCACCGTGCTGCTGTTTAAGACCACAGGGACACACACACACACACACACACACACACACACACTAGCCTCCCCCCAACCCCCGCTCTGAGGAAGCTCTGGCTGAGAGAGCTAACTGGATCCAGCTGTTGGAAACACCAAGGAAATCAAAACACACGCTGCACAGTCTATTACAGAGTGAAGCATCAACTCACTGTGTGACTTGAGGGGAAAGTTATTAGGGTTACTGCTGTTGACGAAGCACTGCAGATAGAGCAGAGTAGAGCGGCGGCGCGACGAGTAGAGCGGCGGCGCGACGGGAGCTTGATATACATTTATTCCTTAACGAGAACAAGTAACTCTAAGTCTGTACAAGACGTCCACAGACTTCATGTAAAACACATTTCTCGGTTCTCACCTGTAGAATGAGGTGAAAACTGAACACAGGCTGTTTAATGTGTCTTTATGAGGTCATGTTTTAGGTCCTCGTGGTATTTTAAGAGACAATGTCAAGTAAACAGAGGAATTCTGGGATTGTTCGGCCTACTGAAAGGAGACCCACTTTAAATAAACAAGACACACACGCACACACCTCTGTCAACATGAACCTTTTTAAACAGAGTGAAAATAACACAGACTCAACCCAGAGAGTTCATCTCTCCTCAGTCCATTCACTGCTGCTCAGGTGTGACATGGTGTCACAGGTGTGTGCGTGTGTCTGCATGACCGATTTGAAAAGTCAGCAAACTTCTGGCTCTTTTTCTTCGTTAACCTTTGTGACATCATTTTAAAAGACGTAGAAAGTAAGAGACGTATTTTTACTGAATCGGATGACATCATTACACCACATTTTAAACCCAAAAGAGTCAAAACTATTTCAGAACCTGGCCCAATTTCTGAAAGATGGGGTATCGTTTGAGGTCAAGACGTTTGATTATTGGCCTCAACGACATCATGTGACTGTCGGGGGATCAGTTGGATTTCTGTTTGATTTCATGGATGCTGCCAAAATATGTTATAAACTGTAGTGAGCTTGTTTTAATATCATTGGAGTAAAAGGGCTAGCTAGGTGACTGTGGCTAAGTGGAGCGCAGGGCCGTCCTTCAATCAGAAAATCGGCGGTTCGATCCCCGGCTCCGCTAGTCGCATGTCGATGTGTCCTTGAGCAAGACACTTAACCCCAAAATTGCTCCCGTAGCTGTGCCCACAGTGTAGAAATGTGAATAAGTCGCTAAATGTATTTATTTATTGGTTTATTTGAACGGGACAGTGCACATTAATAAAAACATTTCTGCAAAATGACTGTAATGTACTGTACTGTGTGGCTACATGTGCGCTAACAGGGCTAGCTAGGTGACTGTAAGGCTAGATGTGAGCTAACAGGGCTAGCTAGGTGACTGTAAGGCTACATGTGAGCTAACAGGGCTAGCTAGGTGACTGTAAGGCTACATGTGAGCTAACAGGGCTAGCTAGGTAACTGTGAGGCTAGATGTGAGCTAACAGGGCTAGCTAGGTAACTGTGAGGCTAGATGTGAGCTAACAGAGCTAGCTAGGTGACTGTAGATGTGAGCTAACAGGGCTAGCTAGGTGACTGTAAGGCTACATGTGAGCTAAAAGGCTAGCTAGGTGACTGTAAGGCTACATGTGAGCTAACAGGGCTAGCTAGGTAACTGTGAGGCTACAGGCCTCCTGCTTCCTGTCTGACAGTAAATAATCTTATGGTTCAGCTAGCGTCCTGCTAATGAGAACTTGTTTACCTTGACTTGCCTTCAGGCTGGCAGGCCCATAAACACACCTCAGGCTCTAAGGAGACTAACTAGGACACAAGGTCCCATTGTGTGAATAGAAATGTGAGGGAGGAGCAGAGAGACCTGTGTTGTCTCGACACAACATGCAGTCTGAGCTACAAGTGTGTGCGTGTATATGTGCCTGTGTGTAGCCACAGGCCGTGTGTTGGGTATAATGGGATGACCCCCCCCCCCCCATGGAGCCGTGCATTAGGACCATTCACACTCTGCTAATGACAACAATGGCCCACTAACAGGGGGGGTGTTGAGGAATGCAGGGGCGTGTGTGTGTGTGAGTTGTGTGTTTAGCCGACACGCGTGTCTGGATAAATCCACAGAGACAGACTTTCAAAACAAACCAGAGAAGGAAAAGAAATCCCTGTTTCACTGGATTTACACATTTAAAAGTGGGTCGCGAACCCGTTTTCAGTGGGTCGCGGGCCTCTGCCTGACCAAAAAAAAAAAAAAGTAAAAAAAATAAAAAGTTGTGATTTTATTTTGAAGGGCATTTTTTTTATGCAGCGGAATTATTCCAGCATTTACGGCACTTGTTCAGTGGTGCAGGAAAAACACCGACCAATGCGGTGTGAATCGCGTCACGTGATGAAGCTCAGCCAATCAAATATGAGTATTCTGACAAGTTTCCTGACTTGAGTGAGATGTACACACACCGTGACACACGGGGAGAGACGAGGACACAGAGAGAGACAAGGATACAGAGAGAGACGAGGACACAGAGAGAGACGAGGACACAGAGAGCAGAGCAGGACTGTTGAGGTGTGAGATGTGAGGGTGATCTCCAAAAGAGAGAAATGTCCAGAGAGACCAGAGTCATTAGACTCTGACTGGACAGACTCATATAGGTGAATTCTTCAAACACTAATTTCTCTTTTTGGAAGATGAGAAAAATATAATATTGTGGATTTTTCACTTCACCCTGAATGGACTGAGTTTAAAGCTGCAGCTTAATTCAGTGAAAATATTTTTTCTAAAATTGAATTTCATTACGTAATTAATTTTTTAATCCAGCTGTTATTTTACTTGAAATAAGAAGAACATGTATTCATGTATTTCTAATCCATCCAGTTAAATTTCAAAAAATGAGAATAATATTTGTTAAAATATAATTGATGTGTACTTTCTTTATTTGATTTGACAGTTGTTTACTACACAGAGACGTTACTACTACTAGACGTCTTGAATATATATATATATATATATATATATATAGATAGATAGATAGATAGATAGATAGATAGATAGATACAGATATAATTTGGGTGGTGGGTCCCGGCTTGTCATTAAGGGGTGATGGTGGGTCCCGCAGCCAGACCAGTTAAACCAACTATAAACCACTGACCTAACGCACCTCAGCCAACGCAGCTAAAGCACCTAATGTTGAGTTCGCACCAAACGCAGTGCGAAGCCGCGTCGTTCGCGTCGCCGGTCTCGCCGGGGACTATTTGTGTTCAATCGCGCTGGACGCGCCTGAGAGGGGGCGTGGCTTATCGCCCTGGAAGCCATTCAACTATCTGCCATCAACCATGGAAAAAATAACCTCTATATCTTAGTATGTGTTGTGGAAGTCCAGACATCAGGAAACTAAACGCCGTCTTGTCCGGTTCATAACAGTCCAGAGGAGCTCCGTGGATTTTATCCAGCTGTATTCACTGTGCAAGCCACACGTCGGCTATTTACTACAGCTGTATGAACACAAAATAAACTGATTTGGTTGTGATTTAACGGCAATAAACGGACAAAAAGGGACTCCGAAATAACTACGTAATGATGCCAATTTGTAAAAAGTCGGAATTTATGTTTAGTTAGTTCTCTCTGCAAGGTTTACGCACACACACATTTATACACATAGTTTGGTCCGGTCTCTGTTGATGAGGTATCGTAGAGCTCTGGGTGAACACAGACGGCTACAGGATTTATTTTCTGATTCAACAACGGTAGCAAGTCAGTGACGACAGGAGAAACATCTCAACGCTGATAGGCTATCACGCCGCAGTGTGACGCTATTTTTTCGCCGAAGTTTGAAAATTTCAACTCGCGCGTTTTGGCATTTGGCGCAAAATTGCACGACTTCACACCGCGCCATCGCAAATTCGTGTCACTCCAGTCTCATCACGTCTGTGCATAGACTCTGTATGTAATCTACTGGTGGGAATAATTCGCACCGCGTATGGTGTGAACGCACCATAAAGCACCTAACGCACCTAAGGCAGGTAAAGCAGCGGCCATGATGAGAGATCATTCCTACTTCACCAGTAGACTGTGTTCAGGCCTGTCTCACCTCATACCATCACACATCTTATCATAACACACACACACACACACACACACACACACACACACACACACACACACACACACACACACACACAGTCCCAATGTGAAGAAACAACCTGTGAACGAGTTAATTTAAATGACATCATGAACTTCTTCAGCTTCTAAAGCTAAACTAGACGATACAAACATCACATTCATGACCCTGAAGAGGTTAAAGAAACATCCTCAGAACATGAGGATGTTTCTTTTTTTCATGAAGTGAATCCTGGTTTCAGGTCCAGCAGGTCTCACAACAAAGGACCAGGTCTTCATCAGACCACCTGGTCATGATGACATCACCTTCACTAGACCCGTCGGGTCACTACAGAAGATGTTTAAACGTCAGGTTGAACGTACCGTCCTGGCGCTTGGTGGCAGCGCCCCGTTGTTGAGGTATGGACTACAAAGGTTCAGGTCTGAGATCATGAAGAAGGGGTACCGCACATAGGAGGGGGGCTGGAAGAGACCTCCATCCTGCTGCCTCCTCAGGGCTGAGGAACAGGATCAATGATCACTTCTCTCATCAGGTTAGTTTAACAGGTTGTGTGCTACATACTAGCTAGCCTTAGCGGCTCACGAGGCTCTGCCTCTTTAGAGAGTCCCAGCAACACTGTTTATGTTTATTCATTTGTATTTTAAATGTAAACAATATATTAATGTGTTGTTTACCTTCCTGAATCAGATTATTGTGTCTGATCCTGTTCTCCAGATCTGTGTTGATCCTGGACCGTCTGTCTGTCTGTATACACAACAACACAACAATAATAAAACAACAATAACACACCAACAACCACAATAACACGCACACACTGATGTGTCCCCGTATCGTGTCTACATAAACCAGCTTCACTAACTAGTCCCAGGTCTCTTAACTGGTCCCAGGTATCTTACCTCCTCCTCTGAGTCTGACTCGGACTCGTTGACAAGAGAGTTCTTCACATCGTCCAGGTCTCGACCAGAGGACACGTTCCTCTTCTCCTCTTGTTCCCCTTCATCTTTAAAGTTGATCAGTTCATCGTTAGCTCCCAGGTCGTCTCCGTGTAGCGGCATGTCTGGAGGTTAGCCTACAGCTAGCATGAGCTAACATGAGCTAACACGAGCTAACATGAGTTGATGCTAACTTACAGTTTGTATATAAACACAACCGAGCGGAGCGTGAAACCGTTAATAAAGATCCAGCTACCGTTGTGTGAGAGCTTCACGCATCACATGCACCGTTCACGTTAATCTGCGGGATTATTCCGTCTTTTATTGGGTTAAAAAACAGTTCATTAAACTAAGCTAACTAGCTACGTGCTGCGTTCACTGACGCGTCTGTTTCTGGACGAATTCCTGAGGTGTGAAGTCTTTATTTAGTCCTCCTCGAGTCCTTAACGTTGGTCCTCGAGTCCTCCTCCACGAACAGAGTCCATTACTGAGAAGGGGTACCACAGGAACTACTATACTAATTATAAAAACACCCAGAACCGCTGACGTGAGGAAATATAGTCCGTTAACACGGTGAAAAGTTCACCGTTGAGTTTCTTGAGTTACTCCAGCGGGAAAAGATCAACAGGCCCCTTGAGATTTCACGGTTAAACCAGCAGGTTACACTAACGGTCCATCGTGTTTTAGTGATGTGTGATGATCCAGACCGGTTGTTTGTAGAGACGTGAGAACACTTGCAGCCGGTCGGAGCTTCTGAGACCGAAGAAAACACTCCGAGATCGGAGGAACAACCGGAGTACCCGGAGAGACTCAGGACTGATCCTGGACCAGTTCAGCAAAGCGCGCTCCTGACTCTGCACAAGCTGAACTGATCCTGGACCAGTTGAACAACAGGTTGATCCCATTTGATGGGCAGAGGAGGAGGAGGAGGAGGAGGAGGAGGAGGAGGAGGGAGGGAGGGAGGGAGGGGACACTTTTAACCCTAAAGGACCAGTTGGACACCTTTCTGACGTCATGAGGAGGTTAATGTCGGAAATAGAAAACAATGTTTTTAAATAACAGAATACAGCTGAATGATGAGACTCAGTAAAATACATCATTTAACACTGTAATAATAACAATAAACGTATTTATTGCACTAGAATATATATTATTATTTGACACTGGAATAATAATAATAATAAAAGTATTTATTGCACTATTATTACTGTTATTATATAAATAAAACTCAGGTGTCATATTCTGAGTTAGCGGTCTGTGGATGTTTTCATGGGAGGAAGAAGTGCTCATAACGTTTATTCAGTAAATACTCTAAAATACAGTAACATGTCTGTATTTAAGATTTAACTTGAAGTTACCTTAAAGTACAGGTGTTAGCATCAAAATAAACTAAAAGTAAAAGTTTTCATTATGCTGAATAAATTAATGAGCAGATAATATAAGATAATCCATAATTAGTCCCGCAGAAGACTCAGGAAATACATCTGATAATTATCAGTAAAATACATCATTTAACACTGGAATAAGACTAGTTTAGTCAGTCACTTTAAACTATAAACATGTAGACAGGAGACTAGTTTAGTTAATCACTTTAAACTATAAACATGTAGACAGGAGACTAGTTTAGTTAATCACTTTAAACTATAAACATGTAGACAGGAGACTAGTTTAGCTAATCATTTTAAACTATAAACATGTAGACAGAAGACTGGTTTAGTTAATCACTTTAAACTATAAACATGTAGACAGGAGACTAGTTTAGTTAGTCACTTTAAACTATAAACATGTAGACAGAAGACTAGTTTAGTTAATCACTTTAAACTATAAACATGTAGACAGGAGACTAGTTTAGCTAATCATTTTAAACTATAAACATGTAGACAGAAGACTGGTTTAGTTAATCACTTTAAACTATAAACATGTAGACAGGAGACTAGTTTAGCTAATCATTTTAAACTATAAACATGTAGACAGGAGACTAGTTTAGCTAATCATTTTAAACTATAAACATGTAGACAGGAGACTAGTTTAGTTAATCACTTTAAACTATAAACATGTAGACAGGAGACTAGTTTAGTTAATCACTTTAAACTATAAACATGTAGACAGGAGACTAGTTTAGTTAGTCACTTTAAACTATAAACATGTAGACAGGAGACTAGTTTAGCTAATAATTTTAAACTATAAACATGTAGACAGAAGACTAGTTTAGTTAATCATTTTAAACTGTAAACATGTAGACAGAAGACTCGTTTAGTTAATCATTTTAAACTATAAACATGTAGACAGAAGACTAGTTTAGTTTATCACTTTAAAATGTATTTAATTTCTTACACTGCTTTTTCGTGTTTAATGAATGTTCTTAATTGTTTTTAAATCTCCTTTTCTTTTGCCTCATGTTTTGATGCTTTTAATGGTTTTCATGTGAAGTGAATTACCTTGTTGTTGAAATGTGCTATACAAATAAACTTTTAAAGTTGAACTAGTCCAGCCCCGGTTCTTTCTGAACGTTGTTCTTTGTGTTCACTCGGAGGTGAATCAGTGATTGAGAGTAAATTACAACATCTGGACTGAGGTCTCTGGTTTCATTACGACAGGAAACGAGGTGACGGACCTGAAACCTGCGCGTGTTCACAGCTGACTTCTGTTACTCAGAGTTCAGCCTGAAGAATCCATCACATTCCATCACACACACACACACACTCTCTCTCACACACATACACACACCAGCAGCTGTGTGTACCAGCAGGAGGTGTTTGGCTCAGAGCCAGACTGTAGAGATCCTCTAAAGCTGTGGAGGCCCTGTGGGGGGGGTGTGGGGTTGAGAGTCTGAGGAGAGGAAATCCCTCTTTTGTTTCCAACAACATTCTGTGTGTTTGTGGCTCAGGCCTGAGGACGTGGCTATGTATATATACGTGTATATATATATATAATATACTGCTAGCAACTTGTAAGTGAGTAGAATCATTTCGTGATGTTAGCTTCATTCATCACTCAGTGATGGTGACAACAACCCATCTTTTGTTGTTTGCCAACTGAAAAGAGGACAATGAAGACGAGAGTTGTGGTTCAGGTGTCTCACTGTGGACAAACTTTTTACTGTCCTACATCTCAAAGGTACATATTGACCCCTGAAGCTCCACAGGGAGGTGATGGGTCCAGTAACCAGCGATGTTTCGGCCGTTCGATCCTCAAATGAAACAAGAAATCAATGTTCATGTTTAACACACAACAAAAGATTGTGTTGTGTTCATGTAACAAGTGGAAAATTAGTACTTTTTCTGAACCGCAGATATGTTCCTTCATCAGTAAACGAGACCATCAGAGAGAAGATGGTTATTCTTAATGCTCGTCATCGGTGCCACCGGGTCGGATTCTGGTGAAACCAGATGAAATCATGCAGGTTCACCAGAAACTCCTTCAGCTCAGACTCCAGCGGGGCCTCCAGCAGAGAACGGTCTACCGTGGACAGACCCAGATCCTCCAGCAGAGACCGTTCCACCGTGGACAGACCCAGATCCTCCAGCAGAGACCGTTCCACCGTGGACAGACCCAGATCCTCCAGCAGAAACTGTTCCACCGTGGACAGACCCAGATCCTCCAGCAGACCGTTCCACCGTGGACAGACCCAGATCCTCCAGCAGAGACCGTTCCACCGTGGACAGACCCAGATCCTCCAGCAGAGACTGTTCCACCGTGGACAGACACAGATCCTCCAGCAGAGACCGATCTACCGTGGACAGACCCAGATCCTCCAGCAGAGACCGTTCCACCGTGGACAGACCCAGATCCTTCAGCAGAGACCGTTCCACCGTGGACAGACCCAGATCCTCCAGCAGAGACCGTTCCACCGTGGACAGGCCCAGATCCTCCAGCAGAAACTGTTCCACCGTGGACAGACCCAGATCCTCCAGCAGACCGTTCCACCGTGGACAGACCCAGATCCTCCAGCAGAGACCGTTCCACCGTGGACAGACCCAGATCCTCCAGCAGGGACTGTTCCACCGTGGACAGACACAGATCCTCCAGCAGAGACCGATCTACCGTGGACAGACCCAGATCCTCCAGCAGAGACCGTTCCACCGTGGACAGACCCAGATCCTTCAGCAGAGACCGTTCCACCGTGGACAGACCCAGATCCTCCAGCAGACCATTCCACCGTTGACAGACCCAGATCCTTCAGCAGAGACAGGTCTACCATGGACAGACCCAGATCCAGACCTGGACCTGAGATGTTGAGAGCTGGACTGTTGACAATAGTTCTTGTAGTTTAGTGTTGAGACCCATTCTGTCTCATGCCTCATCCTCTAGTGGTTGAAGTATTTGCTTTGTTAAAACTCCCCCTAGCGGTCAGATGTGTACTTTCTATGTACTTTGTACAGGTGTGTGACATGTCAGCTCCCTACGAAGATATACATTTATTTTCTGAGCTAAATAACAGAACGATTGTTAGTTTCAGGTGATTATACACTTGTTAAAACAGAGTTCTGAATATTGTATTCAATTTCAGCCAATTATTAATGTTACACACTGTTCCTTTAACACACCGAAATATATCACAAGTCTGTCAGAGGGAGCGGTGCATTATGGGTAATGTAGGCGATGATTGTGTGGAATAAAACATGAGAACTCTGGTTCTGCTGCATAAATTTCGATACTTTGTTCATTAAACTCTTCATTGTGAGTCTGATGATGTCATAGACTGACTCCTCTTCCTCCTTCCCCAGTGAGACCAGAGCCCACGCACACACACACACACACACACACACACACACACACACAAACATACACACACACACACAGACACACACACACACACACATAAACACACACAGGGCGGTGTGTGGAGAATAATTGCAACAAATGTGTGTTTTATCGTGTTGATGAATGAATGTTCGTCAGAGGGAGCAGCTTCTGAAGGAATGAGGCTCATCAGGTTTCACTGGTTTCACTGTTCAGAGTCGAGCAGGATCTGGTGGAGTAAAATCTGAATAAATGACAGTCAGAGGTTCTGCTGTGAAGAGTTAAGACTAAGGTAGAGTTTGTGGTAAATGAGGAAACCTGAAGACGATGGCAGTGAATCTGAGTAAGAACGGTCCGTCACTCATGGACGCTTATAAAGAAGTCGTGGACGGAAAGGTGGACACAAACTGGTGAGCTGTCTCTGATTATGACTGAGTGATTCTTCTTCATGTTAACTTAGTGACATGTTATACTGCTGACAAGTTAACCTGCAAACAAATTAACCTGCTGACTTGTTAACCTGCTGACTTGTTAACCTGCTGACATGTTAACCTATTGACAAGTTAACCTAATGAAAACTTAACCTTCTGACAAGTTAAACTACTGACAAGTCAACCTACTGACAAGTCAACCTAGTGACATGTTAACCTACTGACAAGTCAACCTGCTGACAAGTTAAACTGCTAAAAAGTTAACCTGCTGACAAGTTAACCAACTGACAAGTTAACCTTCTGACAAGTTAAACTACTGACAAGTCAACCTGCTGACAAGTCAACCTATTGACATGTTAACCTACTGACAAGTTAAACTGCTAGAAAGTTAACCTGCTGACATGTTAACCTACTGACATGTTAAACTACTGACATGTTAACCTACTGACATGTTAACCTAGTGACATGTTAACCTACTGACAAGTTAAACTGCTAAAAAGTTAACCTGCTGACAAGTTAAACTACTGACATGTTAAACTACTGACAAGTTAGACTGCTGACATGTTAACCTTCTAACATGTTAACCTTCTAACATGCTAACCTGCTGACATGTTAATCTGTTGACATGCTAACCTGCTGACATGTTAACCTGCTGACATGTTAACCTATTGACAAGTTAACCTAATGAAAACTTAACCTTCTGACAAGTTAAACTACTGACAAGTCAACCTACTGACAAGTCAACCTAGTGACATGTTAACCTACTGACAAGTCAACCTGCTGACAAGTTAAACTGCAAAAAAGTTAACCTGCTGACAAGTTAACCAACTGACAAGTTAACCTTCTGACAAGTTAAACTACTGACAAGTCAACCTGCTGACATGTTAACCTACTGACATGTTAACCTACTGACATGTTAACCTACTGCCATGTTAAACTACTGACATGTTAACCTACTGACAAGTTAAACTGCTAGAAAGTTAACCTGCTGACATGTTAACCTACTGACATGTTAAACTACTGACATGTTAACCTACTGACATGTTAACCTATTGACATGTTAACCTACTGACAAGTTAAACTACTGACATGTTAAACTACTGACAAGTTAGACTGCTGACATGTTAACCTTCTAACATGTTAACCTTCTAACATGCTAACCTGCTGACATGTTAATCTGTTGACATGCTAACCTGCTGACATGTTAATCTGCTGACATGCTAACCCTGCTGACATGCTAATCTGCTGACATGTTAATCTGCTGACATGCTAACCCTGCTGACATGTTAATCTGTTGACATGCTAACCCTGCTAACATGTTAATCTGCTGACATGTTAATCTGCTGACATGCTAACCTGCTGACATGTTAATCTGCTGACATGCTAACCTGCTGACATGTTAATCTGCTGACATGCTAACCTGCTCACTGTGTGTTTTCAGGGCGCTCTTCACTTATGAAGGGAACAGTAATGATATTCGTCTGGCACATAAGGGAGGTAAGATCTGATCGATGTGCTCTGTAATGGACAGCAATAAAAAGTACACACAAATTCTCAGTTGCATGCAGTAAAAATACATGTCGTCCAGTAAATCGTCTGATGTATTATTACAATTTACAATACGGAGGATAGATGTATCTGCTTCTCCTAACAGATATAGAGTCAGCTAGTTGAGTCCAACATAGGGGTCGGGCCCCTCCAAAGGGTCACCAGATCAGTCTGAGGGGTCCTGAGATGATTAATGGAGTAAATGTACTTCGTTACTTTCCACCACATTAAACTCAGCGAACTGCTGATTCATGTTTCCACACTGAGAGCTGGTTTGTCCTTATTGTATAATGTCACATGAACATATCTTTGACCTCTACTGAAAACTAAAACTATCAGCAGCTGATGAGGGAGGACGATCTTTTGAATGTTTTTGCTCACTCGTGTTGTTGTGTGTTTCTGTGTGTGTGCAGATGGTGGATTAGAGGAGATGTTGGAGGAGCTGAACTCTGGAAAGGTGATGTACGCTTTCTGTCGAGTCCAGGACCCAAACTCTGGTCTGCCCAAATATGTCCTCATAAACTGGGTGAGGCGCGCACACACACACACGCACGCACGCGCGCACACACACACACACACAGAAAAAGATGCTATTCGCTCAATTAGGGTTCATGTGTGTGTGTTTGTGGACAGACAGGTGAAGGTGTGAAGGACTCCAGAAAAGGAATGTGTGCCAACCACGTGAGCTCGATGTCCAACTTCCTGAGGGTGAGTGTGTTGTCTCTAAAATGCTGCAGTGTGACTTTAACCACGAGTCACATGTCAACATGTGTGTGTGACATCAGGGTGCCCATGTGACCATCAACGCCCGCGCAGACGAAGACGTGGAACCAGAGACCATTCTGGAGAAAGTGGCCAAAGCCTCCGGAGCAAACTTTCATTTCCACAAACCGAACGAATACAGAGACGCTCCGAGAGGAGCCGTGGTGAGAAACACATATACTGTAGAAAGAAACATGAAGATACGTATATTAAATATATTCACTCATATGTGTAAGGATTACATGTACTTGAACCCAAAAGCACAACTCGGAGACAAAAAACAAGTATAGGTTTTTTCACTCGTGTTCAGTTATGGTCAAAACCTGGAGGTCAGTCAAAAAGGCGAACAAATCCAAACAGGGTCGGAACAGGCAGATCAGGAACAATATGTAGATATGCTGGAGATCTTGGCAATGACACACAAGACAAGCCGGCGTGTGAGTGGGCCTAAATAATGAGCGTCTAATGAGGGAATGGGCTGCAGGTGAGATGGGCGTGGAAGACCAGGTGAGGGGAATAAGTGCTGATCGGGTGTGAATGGCAGGACCTGAAATGACAGGAGAGTTAATTAAACAGGCAGGCAGGATGAAGACAAACTAATATGAAGGGGAATTTGTGACACTATGTTTATAGAGAGAAACATGAATATACATTAAATATATTGATCAGTTTTCCTTCATGATCTTAGTGCAAAATCTAAAACAGGCTTCATGTGTTTTAAAAATGTGTTTTTCTGTGACTTCATCTTTGGACATCATAGTGATGTCATCAGGGTGATCTCAGTTTGAGATTCAAACGTTTGTATTATAAACTGGAGGTGTGCAGTTAAAAGAAGCAGAGGGGGTCTAGAGAGAAGATGCTATTGAACTGCATTGTGGGAAATGTAGGATTGTGTGTATCAGATTGTAAAAAAAAAAAGTCATAAAAGTATCAGAACTCAGAACTTCTCTGATGTTTCAGGGTTCTGTGTATCGGAAGGTCAACGCTGTGGACGAAATCCAACAAACCAGAAAGGACGACTTCTGGGTTCAAACTCAGGTTTGTTTTCACGTTCTTCCTGAGTTTATAAAATGAAGTGTGATCTCATCTGAAAATAAAACCACTGTCTTCTTCAGAGGGACGAAGAGGTTCGTCAACAGGAGGAGAACCAACGACTGGAGAGGGAGAAACAAACGCTGGAGAAGGAGAGGAGGGAGATGGAGGAGAAGAAGACGAAGGAGAGGGAGAAGAAAGCGAAGGAGAGAGCTCAGCCGATCGAACAGGAGAAGTGAGTCTGAAACAAGAACAACATCATCAAGAACCGAAAGAACCACAGCTGACTAGTTATTTATGTTTGTTTAGGGTCCAGCAGAAGAAGAGAGAAGAAGAGGACCGAGAGAATGAGCAGCAGACAGATGTGGGTCCATCAGAAACTTTCTTCAGTTTATCTTTGGTCTGAACTGTCCATCAGGTCCACCAGGTCCACCAGATCCATCAGGTCCATCAGGTCCATCAGGTCCATCGGGTCCATGAGATCCATGAGATCCATCAGGTCCATTAGGTCCATTAGGGTCCATCAGGTCCATCAGGTCCATCAGATCCATCAGGTCCATGAGATCCATGAGATCCATCAGGTCCATCAGGTCCATTAGGTCCATTAGGTCCATTAGGGTCCATCAGGTCCATCAGGTCCATCAGGTCCATCAGATCCATCAGGTCCATGAGATCCATGAGATCCATCAGGTCCATCAGGTCCATTAGGTCCATTAGGTCCATTAGGGTCCATCAGGTCCATCAGGTCCATCAGATCCATCACGTCCATGAGATCCATCAGGTCCATTAAGTCCATTCGGATCTATCAGGTCCATCAGGTCCATCAGGTCCATCAGGTCCATCAGATCCATCAGATCCATCAGGTCCATCAGGTCCATCAGGTCCATCAGGTCCATTAGGATCCATCAGATCCATCAGGAACAAAAGCATTAGATTCATCAGGTCCATCAGGTCTATCAGGTCCATCAGGAACAAAACCATTAACTGTGAACATCACTGACATCTGACAGACCAGAACACTGTTGTTCTGAAGGTTAAAAGAGACGTTTCATTCACAAATAAAATGAACTGTTTACTATAATAAATATGAAAACAATGTGCCGATAACATGATGTGTCTGTTTTAGAACCTGCAGGAAAATGGAAACAGGAAGTTGGGCATCAACTTCGCTGCGTCGGTGCAGAAAGCGAATGTATGTCAGCAAATAATATCATCATATTAAGATGGAGCTTCAGAAGAGTCAATATGTATGCATTAAATGATCACAGAGGTTTGTGTTATTCCAACTACAATACCCATGAGCCTCAGCTGCTGTTTCTACGGAGAAGAAACTGTCTAGATGAGATAGTGAATCTATTTAAATTACACATCATGTTTTTAGCTATAACTCACTGTTAGTGGCTCACATTATAGAATTTAAAGCTGTGATTGGATGTTTCTTACCGAAGTGCACCCTGGGAGTTGTAGTGCCCTTCAGTTATTTAAATTGTTTTCATCAAGGTACCAGATATGTTTCTTACAAACTGAACATGTAAAGTTTGTGTTTACCGATCAGGTCTAATGAAAGAAGCTTTTGAGTTGCATTATGGGAGATTTAGGATCCTGCATTTTTTTGCTGGACTCATGACAATTGTTAAATACTATTTATTAAATACTACATGCAATACTAAATAGTTATATTACCCCTTGAAGCTCTGGCTGTGGTTCACAGGAGGCCAAATCCCTGATTTCTCTGAGGTCATTTAACCCCAGAGACGTCTTCAAGCAGAGCGAGCAGAGCTTTGAGTCTGCTGCTGCATCCAGACCAGGTGCATCCAGACCAGGTGAACCTCCACAAACAAATAAGCTCAATCACACAGTCTTTCATAATATTCATGTTCTCATTCTGTGTCTCAGTGAACCTTTTATCTCAGAAGTCCTTCGAGAGAGAAACTTTGCTGCAACCTCAGTCTCCTCCTGCTCCAGCTGTGGTCTCCCTGTCTCCTGTCTCACCTGTCTCACCTGTGCTGGCTCACTCACCTGCTGCACCACCAGAGACAACCGGCTCACCTGTTCCAGCTGCAGGTCAGACACAAAGCTAATTCTCTCTCAGGACCTTCCGTGTCAGGACGTTTAGTCTCCGGACCTTCAGTCTAAAGACTTTCAGTCTCAAGACCTGTCTCAGGAGCTTTAGTCTAAAGGCCTTCAGTCTCAGGACCTTCAGTCTCAAGACCTTCTGTCTCAAGACCTTCACTCTCAGGACCTTCAGTCTCAGGAAGTTTCAGGATGTTTGGTCTCAAGACATTCAGTCTCAGGATGTTTAGTCTCAAGACCTTCAGTCTCAGGACGTTTAGCCTCAGGACCTTCAGTCTCAGGATGTTTCAGGATGTTTAGTCTCAGGACCTTCAGTCTCAGGACGTTTAGTCTCAGGACCTTCAGTCTCAGGATGTTTCAGGATGTTTAGCCTCAGGACATTCAATCTCAGGACATTTAGTCTCAGGATGTTTCAGGATGTTTAGTCTCAGGACCTTCAATCTCAGGACGTTTAGTCTCAGGATGTTTAGTCTCAGGATGTTTAGTCTCAGGACCTTCAGTCTCAGGATGTTTCAGGACGTTTAGTCTCAGGACCTTCAGTCTCAGGACTTTCAGTTTCAGGACGTTTATTCTCAGGACCTTCAGTCCCAGGACTTTCAGTCTCAGGATGTTTAGTCTCAGGATGTTTAGTCTCAGGACCTTCAGTCTCAGGACGTTTAGTCTCAGGACTTTCAGTTTAAGGACGTTTATTCTCAGGACCTTCAGTCCCAGGACTTTCAGTCTCAGGATGTTTCGTGTCAGGACCTTCAGTGTCAAGATTTTCAGTCTCAGGACGTTTAGTCTCAGGATGTTTAGTCTCAGGACTAAATGGCTTTAATTTACACAATGTGATTTATTGTTAAGAACTCAAGGATGAACTATTCTGCAGTTAACAAACATCTGACGAAAACCTTTCTTTGGAACAAATTTATATTGAAGATATTGGTGAATGTTATAAACAGCTCAACAGAGCAGGAAACAAACATATTTATTCCATTATGCTACAAATTTATACAGACAGAAGACATGTTTCTGTTTTCTGTTCATGAAATCCCTGTCAGTCATGTTTTATTGCACATAGTGAAACTATGAAATATAAATATGAAACCAGATAAAAACAATAACATATATCTCTTCCTGTCATTGATCCACACAGACACTACTTACACAGAAGAGGACTGGTCTGATGAGTTTGAAGACGATGGAGATGAAGCTCCTCCTGGTACGAAGCCTTCTGTCAATCAATAAGCATGTATACATGTGTACATTTACTGCAGTCAGTACTAGTACAATTACTAGTTGCTTTACAAACTAGGATTTTACACACAAAACATACAAAGAACTTTAAAAATATGATGCATTGTAAAAAACAAATGTTAACATTTCAACTTAATCAATAAATGATCAAATCAGTGATTGATCAACAATAAAAGTAATGATTTTTTCAAAATGAGCTTCACTTAAACTACAGCTTTTACATTACTAAAAAATAAAATAAATGTACTGAGGAAAGTATTTATAGCTACTTCATCTTTCACTGTGCTGGAACACAAAGAATGTTTGAATGATCACAATCATCAACGTCTTCCTTTAATGTCCCCAACCAGAAGACCTGTACGAGGCACCACATCCAGCAGAGACAGACGAGGACCTGTATGAAGATGTTTCCCTTCCAAACATCTCCTCCGTGAGTCCACCAGGTTTTACTGCTTTCATGAGTGGAATCTAACAACATTTACTCAAGTACTCTTCTTAATGAAACAGCATACTTCTACTCTTCTGCATTTATTGGACAGCTTTCATACTGGGTACTTTTCACGAAAAGTATATCTCTGTTTATATGATACAGCATGTTTTAAAACTGTGTTGACGTTTTGTATATAATAAGTGTGTAGTTGTGTTTCATCGTTATGGTTTGGATTTCACCTCTATACTTTTATAAATGTATAGTGAACTCACTATTATATCATTAGTGTATAGTGAACTCACTGTTATATTATTACTGAATAGTGAACTCACTATTATATCATTAGTGTATAGTGAACTCACTATTATATTATTACTGAATAGTGAACTCACTATTATATCATTAGTGTATAGTGAACTCACTATTATATTATTACTGAATAGTGAACTCACTATTGTATTATTACTGAATAGTGAACTCACTATTATATTATGACTGAATAGTGAACTCACTATTATATTATGAATGTGTAGTGAACTCACTGTTATTATTACTGAATAGTGAACTCACTATTATATCATTAATGTATATTGAACTCACTATTATATTATTACTGAATAGTGAACTCACTATTATACTATTACTGAATAGTGAACTCACTATTATATTATGAATGTACAGTGAACTCACTATTATATCATTAATGTAGAGTGAACTCACTGTTATATTATTACTGAATAGTGAACTCACTATTATATTATTAATGTATAGTGAACTCACTGTTATATTATTACTGAATAGTGAACTCACTATTATATCATTAATGTATAGTGAACTCACTGTTATATTATTAATGTATAGTGAACTCAGTTATATTATTAATGTATAGTGAACTCACTATTATATTATTACCGAATAGTGAATTCACTATTATATCATTAATGTATAGTGAACTTACTATTATAGTATTACTGAATAGTGAACTCACTATTATATTATGAATGTATAGTGAACTCACTATTATATCATTAATGTATAGTGAACTCACTATTATATTATTACTGAATAGTGAACTCACTATTATATTATTACTGAATAGTGAATTCACTATTATATTATTAATGTATAGTGAACTTACTATTATATTATTACTGAATAGTGAACTCACTATTATATTATTCATGTATAGTGAACTCACTATTCCTTTAAATGTATGACAACAAAATGAAGTGCTCTTTGAATGATTATTGATATGAATATTAGGCCGGAGTCGTTGACGTGGAGACCAGTGGAACAAGCATCAGTGCCAGAGCTCTGTATGACTACCAGGCTGGTGTGTACACACACGCACACGCACACGCGCGCGCGCGCGCGCACACGCACACGCACACGCACACACGAGCACACTGTATCTCACCATCATCTCTCCTCCACAGCGGACGACACTGAAATCACGTTTGACCCTGATGACATCATCACGGAGATCGAGATGCTGGATGAGGGTTGGTGGAGAGGATTCGGACCTCGCGGAGACTACGGCTTGTTCCCCGCCAATTATGTTGAGCTTCTCTAGAACCATCTGACAGGAAGTGGATTAAGATAATAAAAGCTAAATATTTGTCTTACATCAATGTGTCGTCATTATCACATTAAAGATTTGTCTCAACGTTTATCATCACTGGATTAATAGACTGGTGTCAAAATAAACTAGAAAATGCATTTCCTGCTGAAAATGCGTTGGAATGCTGAAAGCTGAAATTAATTGTGAAAAAATTGCTGAAAATTAAGAAATGGGATACTATCTGTCTGAAAAATGTTGAAGCCCGAAAGCATTTAAACTGCACTGCTGAAAAACCTTCTAGTTGAAATGTCTAACTATGGTGTCTGTAGCTGAAAGTATGAGGAAGAAGAAGGCTTTGAAAGTTGAAGTATAACAGGATTTGAAGATTTTCTCCACAGAGATCCCATTCAAAAGAAAATTGCAAAAAGCTTCATTCAAAAAGTTTAAAGATTACAAAAATGGAAAGTCAAAGCACCCCTCTCCTGAAAGAGCTGAACACTTTGATATTTGAACAATTTCTGTAGCTTAAACACATTTCAGAAGTAGTGATATTTGTAGTAATTGTAGTAGAAGTTGAAGTAGAAGTATTATTATTAGTAGAAGTATTAGTAGCATTAGAATAAGTAGTAGTAGTAGCAGTAGTGATATTTGTAATAGTAGAAGTCGTAGTTGTAGTAGAAGTATCATTAGTAGTAGAAGTATTAGTATTTAGAAGAAGTATTAGTATTCAGAAGAATTAGTAGCCTAGTATCAGTAGTAGTAGTAATAGCTGTAGTAGTGGTTGTAGTATTTAATATAACAGTAGTAGTAGTAGTAGTAGGAGTAAAAGTAATGGCAGTATTTGAAGTAGCAGTAGTAGTAGTACTAGTAGCAGTCGTACTAATAGCTGTAGTAGTATTAGTACTGGTAGTAGCATGAATAGCAGTAGTAGCAGTTGTAGTATAAGTAATAGTAATAGTGGTAGTAATAGCAGTAGTGGTAGTAATAATATTGATGGTAGCAGTAATAGCACTAGTAATAGTAGCAACAGCAAAAGTTGTAGTAGAAGTAGTAGCAGCAGTAGTAGTAGTAATACTAGAAATATTAGCAGCAGTAGTAGTTGTTGCAGTATTAGTAAGAGCATTCATTTTTTCAACAAAAAGCCTAATTTTGAGTTTAATGTTTAAATACAGTTAATCCATGGGGCTTTTATTTTGAAAGGGTGGGGCTGGGTGGGGGAGGGAGGGGGAGAGGAGACATAATCATAATGTTTGACACACATAAACAGAGGTTATTAAATGACAGGCTTCATCACAAGCAGTTCAGTTAGAATTCACTCTCTGGGGCTTTTATTTTGAAATGGGGTGTGGGGTGTGGGGGAGAAGGGGAGAGGAGACAGAATCATAATGTTAGATAAACACAAACCGGTTATTAAATGACAGGCTCATCACAAGCATTTC
>JAQMIO010000092.1:0-51189 GCA_028022725.1 Lycodopsis pacificus
GACTCTGAGTTGCCAGCAAGGCGACCACCACCCCCCGGTGTCCTGGCCTTAGCCAAATTAGTCCGTCCATTCTCCCACCGACGTATCCCCCGATGTTCCACAAGCACACAAAAATTTAGACTGTTCGGTCTTCGTAAAAATTAATCGCAGACTGTATGGTCTGAACCCTGCTCTCTTAGCAGACTGTGGTCGCAACCCTGCGCTCAGAGCAGACCGAGCTTGTCCTGCACTCCTCGCAGACTAAATGGTCTTGCCACTGCTCTCTACATTAAGCCAATCGTGCAACGTTTCGGAGAAATGACTCCTTCTTCAGGCAAATGGCTTAATTCCTGCTCACGTGAATTTCGTGAACGTTTAATTGTACCTTGCAGAACTGTATCTAATTGCCCTCTCCCCCAGTGAGGTTAAGTTTAGGGCAACAGTACAGGGACTGGATAATAAAATGGAGGCTGGGACGGAGAGCGACGGCCACCTCACCGACAACATTCCACGCAGCGAGTACGGTAAAGGCACGGGCTAAGTTAGGTAAGTGTTTTTTGTCTCCCGAACGTCATGACAACGTCCGAGAGAAATGCACTGTCCATAAACCGACTCTGAGTTGCCAGCAAGGCGACCACCACCCCCCGGTGTCCTGGCCTTAGCCAAATTAGTCCGTCCATTCTCCCACCGACGTATCCCCCGATGTTCCACAAGCACACAAAAATTTAGACTGTTCGGTCTTCGTAAAAATTAATCGCAGACTGTATGGTCTGAACCCTGCTCTCTTAGCAGACTGTGGTCGCAACCCTGCGCTCAGAGCAGACCGAGCTTGTCCTGCACTCCTCGCAGACTAAATGGTCTTGCCACTGCTCTCTACATTAAGCCAATCGTGCAACGTTTCGGAGAAATGACTCCTTCTTCAGGCAAATGGCTTAATTCCTGCTCACGTGAATTTCGTGAACGTTTAATTGTACCTTGCAGAACTGTATCTAATTGCCCTCTCCCCCAGTGAGGTTAAGTTTAGGGCAACAGTACAGGGACTGGATAATAAAATGGAGGCTGGGACGGAGAGCGACGGCCACCTCACCGACAACATTCCACGCAGCGAGTACGGTAAAGGCACGGGCTAAGTTAGGTAAGTGTTTTTTGTCTCCCGAACGTCATGACAACGTCCGAGAGAAATGCACTGTCCATAAACCGACTCTGAGTTGCCAGCAAGGCGACCACCACCCCCCGGTGTCCTGGCCTTAGCCAAATTAGTCCGTCCATTCTCCCACCGACGTATCCCCCGATGTTCCACAAGCACACAAAAATTTAGACTGTTCGGTCTTCGTAAAAATTAATCGCAGACTGTATGGTCTGAACCCTGCTCTCTTAGCAGACTGTGGTCGCAACCCTGCGCTCAGAGCAGACCGAGCTTGTCCTGCACTCCTCGCAGACTAAATGGTCTTGCCACTGCTCTCTACATTAAGCCAATCGTGCAACGTTTCGGAGAAATGACTCCTTCTTCAGGCAAATGGCTTAATTCCTGCTCACGTGAATTTCGTGAACGTTTAATTGTACCTTGCAGAACTGTATCTAATTGCCCTCTCCCCCAGTGAGGTTAAGTTTAGGGCAACAGTACAGGGACTGGATAATAAAATGGAGGCTGGGACGGAGAGCGACGGCCACCTCACCGACAACATTCCACGCAGCGAGTACGGTAAAGGCACGGGCTAAGTTAGGTAAGTGTTTTTTGTCTCCCGAACGTCATGACAACGTCCGAGAGAAATGCACTGTCCATAAACCGACTCTGAGTTGCCAGCAAGGCGACCACCACCCCCCGGTGTCCTGGCCTTAGCCAAATTAGTCCGTCCATTCTCCCACCGACGTATCCCCCGATGTTCCACAAGCACACAAAAATTTAGACTGTTCGGTCTTCGTAAAAATTAATCGCAGACTGTATGGTCTGAACCCTGCTCTCTTAGCAGACTGTGGTCGCAACCCTGCGCTCAGAGCAGACCGAGCTTGTCCTGCACTCCTCGCAGACTAAATGGTCTTGCCACTGCTCTCTACATTAAGCCAATCGTGCAACGTTTCGGAGAAATGACTCCTTCTTCAGGCAAATGGCTTAATTCCTGCTCACGTGAATTTCGTGAACGTTTAATTGTACCTTGCAGAACTGTATCTAATTGCCCTCTCCCCCAGTGAGGTTAAGTTTAGGGCAACAGTACAGGGACTGGATAATAAAATGGAGGCTGGGACGGAGAGCGACGGCCACCTCACCGACAACATTCCACGCAGCGAGTACGGTAAAGGCACGGGCTAAGTTAGGTAAGTGTTTTTTGTCTCCCGAACGTCATGACAACGTCCGAGAGAAATGCACTGTCCATAAACCGACTCTGAGTTGCCAGCAAGGCGACCACCACCCCCCGGTGTCCTGGCCTTAGCCAAATTAGTCCGTCCATTCTCCCACCGACGTATCCCCCGATGTTCCACAAGCACACAAAAATTTAGACTGTTCGGTCTTCGTAAAAATTAATCGCAGACTGTATGGTCTGAACCCTGCTCTCTTAGCAGACTGTGGTCGCAACCCTGCGCTCAGAGCAGACCGAGCTTGTCCTGCACTCCTCGCAGACTAAATGGTCTTGCCACTGCTCTCTACATTAAGCCAATCGTGCAACGTTTCGGAGAAATGACTCCTTCTTCAGGCAAATGGCTTAATTCCTGCTCACGTGAATTTCGTGAACGTTTAATTGTACCTTGCAGAACTGTATCTAATTGCCCTCTCCCCCAGTGAGGTTAAGTTTAGGGCAACAGTACAGGGACTGGATAATAAAATGGAGGCTGGGACGGAGAGCGACGGCCACCTCACCGACAACATTCCACGCAGCGAGTACGGTAAAGGCACGGGCTAAGTTAGGTAAGTGTTTTTTGTCTCCCGAACGTCATGACAACGTCCGAGAGAAATGCACTGTCCATAAACCGACTCTGAGTTGCCAGCAAGGCGACCACCACCCCCCGGTGTCCTGGCCTTAGCCAAATTAGTCCGTCCATTCTCCCACCGACGTATCCCCCGATGTTCCACAAGCACACAAAAATTTAGACTGTTCGGTCTTCGTAAAAATTAATCGCAGACTGTATGGTCTGAACCCTGCTCTCTTAGCAGACTGTGGTCGCAACCCTGCGCTCAGAGCAGACCGAGCTTGTCCTGCACTCCTCGCAGACTAAATGGTCTTGCCACTGCTCTCTACATTAAGCCAATCGTGCAACGTTTCGGAGAAATGACTCCTTCTTCAGGCAAATGGCTTAATTCCTGCTCACGTGAATTTCGTGAACGTTTAATTGTACCTTGCAGAACTGTATCTAATTGCCCTCTCCCCCAGTGAGGTTAAGTTTAGGGCAACAGTACAGGGACTGGATAATAAAATGGAGGCTGGGACGGAGAGCGACGGCCACCTCACCGACAACATTCCACGCAGCGAGTACGGTAAAGGCACGGGCTAAGTTAGGTAAGTGTTTTTTGTCTCCCGAACGTCATGACAACGTCCGAGAGAAATGCACTGTCCATAAACCGACTCTGAGTTGCCAGCAAGGCGACCACCACCCCCCGGTGTCCTGGCCTTAGCCAAATTAGTCCGTCCATTCTCCCACCGACGTATCCCCCGATGTTCCACAAGCACACAAAAATTTAGACTGTTCGGTCTTCGTAAAAATTAATCGCAGACTGTATGGTCTGAACCCTGCTCTCTTAGCAGACTGTGGTCGCAACCCTGCGCTCAGAGCAGACCGAGCTTGTCCTGCACTCCTCGCAGACTAAATGGTCTTGCCACTGCTCTCTACATTAAGCCAATCGTGCAACGTTTCGGAGAAATGACTCCTTCTTCAGGCAAATGGCTTAATTCCTGCTCACGTGAATTTCGTGAACGTTTAATTGTACCTTGCAGAACTGTATCTAATTGCCCTCTCCCCCAGTGAGGTTAAGTTTAGGGCAACAGTACAGGGACACTGGATAATAAAATGGAGGCTGGGACGGAGAGCGACGGCCACCTCACCGACAACATTCCACGCAGCGAGTACGGTAAAGGCACGGGCTAAGTTAGGTAAGTGTTTTTTGTCTCCCGAACGTCATGACAACGTCCGAGAGAAATGCACTGTCCATAAACCGACTCTGAGTTGCCAGCAAGGCGACCACCACCCCCCGGTGTCCTGGCCTTAGCCAAATTAGTCCGTCCATTCTCCCACCGACGTATCCCCCGATGTTCCACAAGCACACAAAAATTTAGACTGTTCGGTCTTCGTAAAAATTAATCGCAGACTGTATGGTCTGAACCCTGCTCTCTTAGCAGACTGTGGTCGCAACCCTGCGCTCAGAGCAGACCGAGCTTGTCCTGCACTCCTCGCAGACTAAATGGTCTTGCCACTGCTCTCTACATTAAGCCAATCGTGCAACGTTTCGGAGAAATGACTCCTTCTTCAGGCAAATGGCTTAATTCCTGCTCACGTGAATTTCGTGAACGTTTAATTGTACCTTGCAGAACTGTATCTAATTGCCCTCTCCCCCAGTGAGGTTAAGTTTAGGGCAACAGTACAGGGACTGGATAATAAAATGGAGGCTGGGACGGAGAGCGACGGCCACCTCACCGACAACATTCCACGCAGCGAGTACGGTAAAGGCACGGGCTAAGTTAGGTAAGTGTTTTTTGTCTCCCGAACGTCATGACAACGTCCGAGAGAAATGCACTGTCCATAAACCGACTCTGAGTTGCCAGCAAGGCGACCACCACCCCCCGGTGTCCTGGCCTTAGCCAAATTAGTCCGTCCATTCTCCCACCGACGTATCCCCCGATGTTCCACAAGCACACAAAAATTTAGACTGTTCGGTCTTCGTAAAAATTAATCGCAGACTGTATGGTCTGAACCCTGCTCTCTTAGCAGACTGTGGTCGCAACCCTGCGCTCAGAGCAGACCGAGCTTGTCCTGCACTCCTCGCAGACTAAATGGTCTTGCCACTGCTCTCTACATTAAGCCAATCGTGCAACGTTTCGGAGAAATGACTCCTTCTTCAGGCAAATGGCTTAATTCCTGCTCACGTGAATTTCGTGAACGTTTAATTGTACCTTGCAGAACTGTATCTAATTGCCCTCTCCCCCAGTGAGGTTAAGTTTAGGGCAACAGTACAGGGACTGGATAATAAAATGGAGGCTGGGACGGAGAGCGACGGCCACCTCACCGACAACATTCCACGCAGCGAGTACGGTAAAGGCACGGGCTAAGTTAGGTAAGTGTTTTTTGTCTCCCGAACGTCATGACAACGTCCGAGAGAAATGCACTGTCCATAAACCGACTCTGAGTTGCCAGCAAGGCGACCACCACCCCCCGGTGTCCTGGCCTTAGCCAAATTAGTCCGTCCATTCTCCCACCGACGTATCCCCCGATGTTCCACAAGCACACAAAAATTTAGACTGTTCGGTCTTCGTAAAAATTAATCGCAGACTGTATGGTCTGAACCCTGCTCTCTTAGCAGACTGTGGTCGCAACCCTGCGCTCAGAGCAGACCGAGCTTGTCCTGCACTCCTCGCAGACTAAATGGTCTTGCCACTGCTCTCTACATTAAGCCAATCGTGCAACGTTTCGGAGAAATGACTCCTTCTTCAGGCAAATGGCTTAATTCCTGCTCACGTGAATTTCGTGAACGTTTAATTGTACCTTGCAGAACTGTATCTAATTGCCCTCTCCCCCAGTGAGGTTAAGTTTAGGGCAACAGTACAGGGACTGGATAATAAAATGGAGGCTGGGACGGAGAGCGACGGCCACCTCACCGACAACATTCCACGCAGCGAGTACGGTAAAGGCACGGGCTAAGTTAGGTAAGTGTTTTTTGTCTCCCGAACGTCATGACAACGTCCGAGAGAAATGCACTGTCCATAAACCGACTCTGAGTTGCCAGCAAGGCGACCACCACCCCCCGGTGTCCTGGCCTTAGCCAAATTAGTCCGTCCATTCTCCCACCGACGTATCCCCCGATGTTCCACAAGCACACAAAAATTTAGACTGTTCGGTCTTCGTAAAAATTAATCGCAGACTGTATGGTCTGAACCCTGCTCTCTTAGCAGACTGTGGTCGCAACCCTGCGCTCAGAGCAGACCGAGCTTGTCCTGCACTCCTCGCAGACTAAATGGTCTTGCCACTGCTCTCTACATTAAGCCAATCGTGCAACGTTTCGGAGAAATGACTCCTTCTTCAGGCAAATGGCTTAATTCCTGCTCACGTGAATTTCGTGAACGTTTAATTGTACCTTGCAGAACTGTATCTAATTGCCCTCTCCCCCAGTGAGGTTAAGTTTAGGGCAACAGTACAGGGACTGGATAATAAAATGGAGGCTGGGACGGAGAGCGACGGCCACCTCACCGACAACATTCCACGCAGCGAGTACGGTAAAGGCACGGGCTAAGTTAGGTAAGTGTTTTTTGTCTCCCGAACGTCATGACAACGTCCGAGAGAAATGCACTGTCCATAAACCGACTCTGAGTTGCCAGCAAGGCGACCACCACCCCCCGGTGTCCTGGCCTTAGCCAAATTAGTCCGTCCATTCTCCCACCGACGTATCCCCCGATGTTCCACAAGCACACAAAAATTTAGACTGTTCGGTCTTCGTAAAAATTAATCGCAGACTGTATGGTCTGAACCCTGCTCTCTTAGCAGACTGTGGTCGCAACCCTGCGCTCAGAGCAGACCGAGCTTGTCCTGCACTCCTCGCAGACTAAATGGTCTTGCCACTGCTCTCTACATTAAGCCAATCGTGCAACGTTTCGGAGAAATGACTCCTTCTTCAGGCAAATGGCTTAATTCCTGCTCACGTGAATTTCGTGAACGTTTAATTGTACCTTGCAGAACTGTATCTAATTGCCCTCTCCCCCAGTGAGGTTAAGTTTAGGGCAACAGTACAGGGACTGGATAATAAAATGGAGGCTGGGACGGAGAGCGACGGCCACCTCACCGACAACATTCCACGCAGCGAGTACGGTAAAGGCACGGGCTAAGTTAGGTAAGTGTTTTTTGTCTCCCGAACGTCATGACAACGTCCGAGAGAAATGCACTGTCCATAAACCGACTCTGAGTTGCCAGCAAGGCGACCACCACCCCCCGGTGTCCTGGCCTTAGCCAAATTAGTCCGTCCATTCTCCCACCGACGTATCCCCCGATGTTCCACAAGCACACAAAAATTTAGACTGTTCGGTCTTCGTAAAAATTAATCGCAGACTGTATGGTCTGAACCCTGCTCTCTTAGCAGACTGTGGTCGCAACCCTGCGCTCAGAGCAGACCGAGCTTGTCCTGCACTCCTCGCAGACTAAATGGTCTTGCCACTGCTCTCTACATTAAGCCAATCGTGCAACGTTTCGGAGAAATGACTCCTTCTTCAGGCAAATGGCTTAATTCCTGCTCACGTGAATTTCGTGAACGTTTAATTGTACCTTGCAGAACTGTATCTAATTGCCCTCTCCCCCAGTGAGGTTAAGTTTAGGGCAACAGTACAGGGACTGGATAATAAAATGGAGGCTGGGACGGAGAGCGACGGCCACCTCACCGACAACATTCCACGCAGCGAGTACGGTAAAGGCACGGGCTAAGTTAGGTAAGTGTTTTTTGTCTCCCGAACGTCATGACAACGTCCGAGAGAAATGCACTGTCCATAAACCGACTCTGAGTTGCCAGCAAGGCGACCACCACCCCCCGGTGTCCTGGCCTTAGCCAAATTAGTCCGTCCATTCTCCCACCGACGTATCCCCCGATGTTCCACAAGCACACAAAAATTTAGACTGTTCGGTCTTCGTAAAAATTAATCGCAGACTGTATGGTCTGAACCCTGCTCTCTTAGCAGACTGTGGTCGCAACCCTGCGCTCAGAGCAGACCGAGCTTGTCCTGCACTCCTCGCAGACTAAATGGTCTTGCCACTGCTCTCTACATTAAGCCAATCGTGCAACGTTTCGGAGAAATGACTCCTTCTTCAGGCAAATGGCTTAATTCCTGCTCACGTGAATTTCGTGAACGTTTAATTGTACCTTGCAGAACTGTATCTAATTGCCCTCTCCCCCAGTGAGGTTAAGTTTAGGGCAACAGTACAGGGACTGGATAATAAAATGGAGGCTGGGACGGAGAGCGACGGCCACCTCACCGACAACATTCCACGCAGCGAGTACGGTAAAGGCACGGGCTAAGTTAGGTAAGTGTTTTTTGTCTCCCGAACGTCATGACAACGTCCGAGAGAAATGCACTGTCCATAAACCGACTCTGAGTTGCCAGCAAGGCGACCACCACCCCCCGGTGTCCTGGCCTTAGCCAAATTAGTCCGTCCATTCTCCCACCGACGTATCCCCCGATGTTCCACAAGCACACAAAAATTTAGACTGTTCGGTCTTCGTAAAAATTAATCGCAGACTGTATGGTCTGAACCCTGCTCTCTTAGCAGACTGTGGTCGCAACCCTGCGCTCAGAGCAGACCGAGCTTGTCCTGCACTCCTCGCAGACTAAATGGTCTTGCCACTGCTCTCTACATTAAGCCAATCGTGCAACGTTTCGGAGAAATGACTCCTTCTTCAGGCAAATGGCTTAATTCCTGCTCACGTGAATTTCGTGAACGTTTAATTGTACCTTGCAGAACTGTATCTAATTGCCCTCTCCCCCAGTGAGGTTAAGTTTAGGGCAACAGTACAGGGACTGGATAATAAAATGGAGGCTGGGACGGAGAGCGACGGCCACCTCACCGACAACATTCCACGCAGCGAGTACGGTAAAGGCACGGGCTAAGTTAGGTAAGTGTTTTTTGTCTCCCGAACGTCATGACAACGTCCGAGAGAAATGCACTGTCCATAAACCGACTCTGAGTTGCCAGCAAGGCGACCACCACCCCCCGGTGTCCTGGCCTTAGCCAAATTAGTCCGTCCATTCTCCCACCGACGTATCCCCCGATGTTCCACAAGCACACAAAAATTTAGACTGTTCGGTCTTCGTAAAAATTAATCGCAGACTGTATGGTCTGAACCCTGCTCTCTTAGCAGACTGTGGTCGCAACCCTGCGCTCAGAGCAGACCGAGCTTGTCCTGCACTCCTCGCAGACTAAATGGTCTTGCCACTGCTCTCTACATTAAGCCAATCGTGCAACGTTTCGGAGAAATGACTCCTTCTTCAGGCAAATGGCTTAATTCCTGCTCACGTGAATTTCGTGAACGTTTAATTGTACCTTGCAGAACTGTATCTAATTGCCCTCTCCCCCAGTGAGGTTAAGTTTAGGGCAACAGTACAGGGACTGGATAATAAAATGGAGGCTGGGACGGAGAGCGACGGCCACCTCACCGACAACATTCCACGCAGCGAGTACGGTAAAGGCACGGGCTAAGTTAGGTAAGTGTTTTTTGTCTCCCGAACGTCATGACAACGTCCGAGAGAAATGCACTGTCCATAAACCGACTCTGAGTTGCCAGCAAGGCGACCACCACCCCCCGGTGTCCTGGCCTTAGCCAAATTAGTCCGTCCATTCTCCCACCGACGTATCCCCCGATGTTCCACAAGCACACAAAAATTTAGACTGTTCGGTCTTCGTAAAAATTAATCGCAGACTGTATGGTCTGAACCCTGCTCTCTTAGCAGACTGTGGTCGCAACCCTGCGCTCAGAGCAGACCGAGCTTGTCCTGCACTCCTCGCAGACTAAATGGTCTTGCCACTGCTCTCTACATTAAGCCAATCGTGCAACGTTTCGGAGAAATGACTCCTTCTTCAGGCAAATGGCTTAATTCCTGCTCACGTGAATTTCGTGAACGTTTAATTGTACCTTGCAGAACTGTATCTAATTGCCCTCTCCCCCAGTGAGGTTAAGTTTAGGGCAACAGTACAGGGACTGGATAATAAAATGGAGGCTGGGACGGAGAGCGACGGCCACCTCACCGACAACATTCCACGCAGCGAGTACGGTAAAGGCACGGGCTAAGTTAGGTAAGTGTTTTTTGTCTCCCGAACGTCATGACAACGTCCGAGAGAAATGCACTGTCCATAAACCGACTCTGAGTTGCCAGCAAGGCGACCACCACCCCCCGGTGTCCTGGCCTTAGCCAAATTAGTCCGTCCATTCTCCCACCGACGTATCCCCCGATGTTCCACAAGCACACAAAAATTTAGACTGTTCGGTCTTCGTAAAAATTAATCGCAGACTGTATGGTCTGAACCCTGCTCTCTTAGCAGACTGTGGTCGCAACCCTGCGCTCAGAGCAGACCGAGCTTGTCCTGCACTCCTCGCAGACTAAATGGTCTTGCCACTGCTCTCTACATTAAGCCAATCGTGCAACGTTTCGGAGAAATGACTCCTTCTTCAGGCAAATGGCTTAATTCCTGCTCACGTGAATTTCGTGAACGTTTAATTGTACCTTGCAGAACTGTATCTAATTGCCCTCTCCCCCAGTGAGGTTAAGTTTAGGGCAACAGTACAGGGACTGGATAATAAAATGGAGGCTGGGACGGAGAGCGACGGCCACCTCACCGACAACATTCCACGCAGCGAGTACGGTAAAGGCACGGGCTAAGTTAGGTAAGTGTTTTTTGTCTCCCGAACGTCATGACAACGTCCGAGAGAAATGCACTGTCCATAAACCGACTCTGAGTTGCCAGCAAGGCGACCACCACCCCCCGGTGTCCTGGCCTTAGCCAAATTAGTCCGTCCATTCTCCCACCGACGTATCCCCCGATGTTCCACAAGCACACAAAAATTTAGACTGTTCGGTCTTCGTAAAAATTAATCGCAGACTGTATGGTCTGAACCCTGCTCTCTTAGCAGACTGTGGTCGCAACCCTGCGCTCAGAGCAGACCGAGCTTGTCCTGCACTCCTCGCAGACTAAATGGTCTTGCCACTGCTCTCTACATTAAGCCAATCGTGCAACGTTTCGGAGAAATGACTCCTTCTTCAGGCAAATGGCTTAATTCCTGCTCACGTGAATTTCGTGAACGTTTAATTGTACCTTGCAGAACTGTATCTAATTGCCCTCTCCCCCAGTGAGGTTAAGTTTAGGGCAACAGTACAGGGACTGGATAATAAAATGGAGGCTGGGACGGAGAGCGACGGCCACCTCACCGACAACATTCCACGCAGCGAGTACGGTAAAGGCACGGGCTAAGTTAGGTAAGTGTTTTTTGTCTCCCGAACGTCATGACAACGTCCGAGAGAAATGCACTGTCCATAAACCGACTCTGAGTTGCCAGCAAGGCGACCACCACCCCCCGGTGTCCTGGCCTTAGCCAAATTAGTCCGTCCATTCTCCCACCGACGTATCCCCCGATGTTCCACAAGCACACAAAAATTTAGACTGTTCGGTCTTCGTAAAAATTAATCGCAGACTGTATGGTCTGAACCCTGCTCTCTTAGCAGACTGTGGTCGCAACCCTGCGCTCAGAGCAGACCGAGCTTGTCCTGCACTCCTCGCAGACTAAATGGTCTTGCCACTGCTCTCTACATTAAGCCAATCGTGCAACGTTTCGGAGAAATGACTCCTTCTTCAGGCAAATGGCTTAATTCCTGCTCACGTGAATTTCGTGAACGTTTAATTGTACCTTGCAGAACTGTATCTAATTGCCCTCTCCCCCAGTGAGGTTAAGTTTAGGGCAACAGTACAGGGACTGGATAATAAAATGGAGGCTGGGACGGAGAGCGACGGCCACCTCACCGACAACATTCCACGCAGCGAGTACGGTAAAGGCACGGGCTAAGTTAGGTAAGTGTTTTTTGTCTCCCGAACGTCATGACAACGTCCGAGAGAAATGCACTGTCCATAAACCGACTCTGAGTTGCCAGCAAGGCGACCACCACCCCCCGGTGTCCTGGCCTTAGCCAAATTAGTCCGTCCATTCTCCCACCGACGTATCCCCCGATGTTCCACAAGCACACAAAAATTTAGACTGTTCGGTCTTCGTAAAAATTAATCGCAGACTGTATGGTCTGAACCCTGCTCTCTTAGCAGACTGTGGTCGCAACCCTGCGCTCAGAGCAGACCGAGCTTGTCCTGCACTCCTCGCAGACTAAATGGTCTTGCCACTGCTCTCTACATTAAGCCAATCGTGCAACGTTTCGGAGAAATGACTCCTTCTTCAGGCAAATGGCTTAATTCCTGCTCACGTGAATTTCGTGAACGTTTAATTGTACCTTGCAGAACTGTATCTAATTGCCCTCTCCCCCAGTGAGGTTAAGTTTAGGGCAACAGTACAGGGACTGGATAATAAAATGGAGGCTGGGACGGAGAGCGACGGCCACCTCACCGACAACATTCCACGCAGCGAGTACGGTAAAGGCACGGGCTAAGTTAGGTAAGTGTTTTTTGTCTCCCGAACGTCATGACAACGTCCGAGAGAAATGCACTGTCCATAAACCGACTCTGAGTTGCCAGCAAGGCGACCACCACCCCCCGGTGTCCTGGCCTTAGCCAAATTAGTCCGTCCATTCTCCCACCGACGTATCCCCCGATGTTCCACAAGCACACAAAAATTTAGACTGTTCGGTCTTCGTAAAAATTAATCGCAGACTGTATGGTCTGAACCCTGCTCTCTTAGCAGACTGTGGTCGCAACCCTGCGCTCAGAGCAGACCGAGCTTGTCCTGCACTCCTCGCAGACTAAATGGTCTTGCCACTGCTCTCTACATTAAGCCAATCGTGCAACGTTTCGGAGAAATGACTCCTTCTTCAGGCAAATGGCTTAATTCCTGCTCACGTGAATTTCGTGAACGTTTAATTGTACCTTGCAGAACTGTATCTAATTGCCCTCTCCCCCAGTGAGGTTAAGTTTAGGGCAACAGTACAGGGACTGGATAATAAAATGGAGGCTGGGACGGAGAGCGACGGCCACCTCACCGACAACATTCCACGCAGCGAGTACGGTAAAGGCACGGGCTAAGTTAGGTAAGTGTTTTTTGTCTCCCGAACGTCATGACAACGTCCGAGAGAAATGCACTGTCCATAAACCGACTCTGAGTTGCCAGCAAGGCGACCACCACCCCCCGGTGTCCTGGCCTTAGCCAAATTAGTCCGTCCATTCTCCCACCGACGTATCCCCCGATGTTCCACAAGCACACAAAAATTTAGACTGTTCGGTCTTCGTAAAAATTAATCGCAGACTGTATGGTCTGAACCCTGCTCTCTTAGCAGACTGTGGTCGCAACCCTGCGCTCAGAGCAGACCGAGCTTGTCCTGCACTCCTCGCAGACTAAATGGTCTTGCCACTGCTCTCTACATTAAGCCAATCGTGCAACGTTTCGGAGAAATGACTCCTTCTTCAGGCAAATGGCTTAATTCCTGCTCACGTGAATTTCGTGAACGTTTAATTGTACCTTGCAGAACTGTATCTAATTGCCCTCTCCCCCAGTGAGGTTAAGTTTAGGGCAACAGTACAGGGACTGGATAATAAAATGGAGGCTGGGACGGAGAGCGACGGCCACCTCACCGACAACATTCCACGCAGCGAGTACGGTAAAGGCACGGGCTAAGTTAGGTAAGTGTTTTTTGTCTCCCGAACGTCATGACAACGTCCGAGAGAAATGCACTGTCCATAAACCGACTCTGAGTTGCCAGCAAGGCGACCACCACCCCCCGGTGTCCTGGCCTTAGCCAAATTAGTCCGTCCATTCTCCCACCGACGTATCCCCCGATGTTCCACAAGCACACAAAAATTTAGACTGTTCGGTCTTCGTAAAAATTAATCGCAGACTGTATGGTCTGAACCCTGCTCTCTTAGCAGACTGTGGTCGCAACCCTGCGCTCAGAGCAGACCGAGCTTGTCCTGCACTCCTCGCAGACTAAATGGTCTTGCCACTGCTCTCTACATTAAGCCAATCGTGCAACGTTTCGGAGAAATGACTCCTTCTTCAGGCAAATGGCTTAATTCCTGCTCACGTGAATTTCGTGAACGTTTAATTGTACCTTGCAGAACTGTATCTAATTGCCCTCTCCCCCAGTGAGGTTAAGTTTAGGGCAACAGTACAGGGACTGGATAATAAAATGGAGGCTGGGACGGAGAGCGACGGCCACCTCACCGACAACATTCCACGCAGCGAGTACGGTAAAGGCACGGGCTAAGTTAGGTAAGTGTTTTTTGTCTCCCGAACGTCATGACAACGTCCGAGAGAAATGCACTGTCCATAAACCGACTCTGAGTTGCCAGCAAGGCGACCACCACCCCCCGGTGTCCTGGCCTTAGCCAAATTAGTCCGTCCATTCTCCCACCGACGTATCCCCCGATGTTCCACAAGCACACAAAAATTTAGACTGTTCGGTCTTCGTAAAAATTAATCGCAGACTGTATGGTCTGAACCCTGCTCTCTTAGCAGACTGTGGTCGCAACCCTGCGCTCAGAGCAGACCGAGCTTGTCCTGCACTCCTCGCAGACTAAATGGTCTTGCCACTGCTCTCTACATTAAGCCAATCGTGCAACGTTTCGGAGAAATGACTCCTTCTTCAGGCAAATGGCTTAATTCCTGCTCACGTGAATTTCGTGAACGTTTAATTGTACCTTGCAGAACTGTATCTAATTGCCCTCTCCCCCAGTGAGGTTAAGTTTAGGGCAACAGTACAGGGACTGGATAATAAAATGGAGGCTGGGACGGAGAGCGACGGCCACCTCACCGACAACATTCCACGCAGCGAGTACGGTAAAGGCACGGGCTAAGTTAGGTAAGTGTTTTTTGTCTCCCGAACGTCATGACAACGTCCGAGAGAAATGCACTGTCCATAAACCGACTCTGAGTTGCCAGCAAGGCGACCACCACCCCCCGGTGTCCTGGCCTTAGCCAAATTAGTCCGTCCATTCTCCCACCGACGTATCCCCCGATGTTCCACAAGCACACAAAAATTTAGACTGTTCGGTCTTCGTAAAAATTAATCGCAGACTGTATGGTCTGAACCCTGCTCTCTTAGCAGACTGTGGTCGCAACCCTGCGCTCAGAGCAGACCGAGCTTGTCCTGCACTCCTCGCAGACTAAATGGTCTTGCCACTGCTCTCTACATTAAGCCAATCGTGCAACGTTTCGGAGAAATGACTCCTTCTTCAGGCAAATGGCTTAATTCCTGCTCACGTGAATTTCGTGAACGTTTAATTGTACCTTGCAGAACTGTATCTAATTGCCCTCTCCCCCAGTGAGGTTAAGTTTAGGGCAACAGTACAGGGACTGGATAATAAAATGGAGGCTGGGACGGAGAGCGACGGCCACCTCACCGACAACATTCCACGCAGCGAGTACGGTAAAGGCACGGGCTAAGTTAGGTAAGTGTTTTTTGTCTCCCGAACGTCATGACAACGTCCGAGAGAAATGCACTGTCCATAAACCGACTCTGAGTTGCCAGCAAGGCGACCACCACCCCCCGGTGTCCTGGCCTTAGCCAAATTAGTCCGTCCATTCTCCCACCGACGTATCCCCCGATGTTCCACAAGCACACAAAAATTTAGACTGTTCGGTCTTCGTAAAAATTAATCGCAGACTGTATGGTCTGAACCCTGCTCTCTTAGCAGACTGTGGTCGCAACCCTGCGCTCAGAGCAGACCGAGCTTGTCCTGCACTCCTCGCAGACTAAATGGTCTTGCCACTGCTCTCTACATTAAGCCAATCGTGCAACGTTTCGGAGAAATGACTCCTTCTTCAGGCAAATGGCTTAATTCCTGCTCACGTGAATTTCGTGAACGTTTAATTGTACCTTGCAGAACTGTATCTAATTGCCCTCTCCCCCAGTGAGGTTAAGTTTAGGGCAACAGTACAGGGACTGGATAATAAAATGGAGGCTGGGACGGAGAGCGACGGCCACCTCACCGACAACATTCCACGCAGCGAGTACGGTAAAGGCACGGGCTAAGTTAGGTAAGTGTTTTTTGTCTCCCGAACGTCATGACAACGTCCGAGAGAAATGCACTGTCCATAAACCGACTCTGAGTTGCCAGCAAGGCGACCACCACCCCCCGGTGTCCTGGCCTTAGCCAAATTAGTCCGTCCATTCTCCCACCGACGTATCCCCCGATGTTCCACAAGCACACAAAAATTTAGACTGTTCGGTCTTCGTAAAAATTAATCGCAGACTGTATGGTCTGAACCCTGCTCTCTTAGCAGACTGTGGTCGCAACCCTGCGCTCAGAGCAGACCGAGCTTGTCCTGCACTCCTCGCAGACTAAATGGTCTTGCCACTGCTCTCTACATTAAGCCAATCGTGCAACGTTTCGGAGAAATGACTCCTTCTTCAGGCAAATGGCTTAATTCCTGCTCACGTGAATTTCGTGAACGTTTAATTGTACCTTGCAGAACTGTATCTAATTGCCCTCTCCCCCAGTGAGGTTAAGTTTAGGGCAACAGTACAGGGACTGGATAATAAAATGGAGGCTGGGACGGAGAGCGACGGCCACCTCACCGACAACATTCCACGCAGCGAGTACGGTAAAGGCACGGGCTAAGTTAGGTAAGTGTTTTTTGTCTCCCGAACGTCATGACAACGTCCGAGAGAAATGCACTGTCCATAAACCGACTCTGAGTTGCCAGCAAGGCGACCACCACCCCCCGGTGTCCTGGCCTTAGCCAAATTAGTCCGTCCATTCTCCCACCGACGTATCCCCCGATGTTCCACAAGCACACAAAAATTTAGACTGTTCGGTCTTCGTAAAAATTAATCGCAGACTGTATGGTCTGAACCCTGCTCTCTTAGCAGACTGTGGTCGCAACCCTGCGCTCAGAGCAGACCGAGCTTGTCCTGCACTCCTCGCAGACTAAATGGTCTTGCCACTGCTCTCTACATTAAGCCAATCGTGCAACGTTTCGGAGAAATGACTCCTTCTTCAGGCAAATGGCTTAATTCCTGCTCACGTGAATTTCGTGAACGTTTAATTGTACCTTGCAGAACTGTATCTAATTGCCCTCTCCCCCAGTGAGGTTAAGTTTAGGGCAACAGTACAGGGACTGGATAATAAAATGGAGGCTGGGACGGAGAGCGACGGCCACCTCACCGACAACATTCCACGCAGCGAGTACGGTAAAGGCACGGGCTAAGTTAGGTAAGTGTTTTTTGTCTCCCGAACGTCATGACAACGTCCGAGAGAAATGCACTGTCCATAAACCGACTCTGAGTTGCCAGCAAGGCGACCACCACCCCCCGGTGTCCTGGCCTTAGCCAAATTAGTCCGTCCATTCTCCCACCGACGTATCCCCCGATGTTCCACAAGCACACAAAAATTTAGACTGTTCGGTCTTCGTAAAAATTAATCGCAGACTGTATGGTCTGAACCCTGCTCTCTTAGCAGACTGTGGTCGCAACCCTGCGCTCAGAGCAGACCGAGCTTGTCCTGCACTCCTCGCAGACTAAATGGTCTTGCCACTGCTCTCTACATTAAGCCAATCGTGCAACGTTTCGGAGAAATGACTCCTTCTTCAGGCAAATGGCTTAATTCCTGCTCACGTGAATTTCGTGAACGTTTAATTGTACCTTGCAGAACTGTATCTAATTGCCCTCTCCCCCAGTGAGGTTAAGTTTAGGGCAACAGTACAGGGACTGGATAATAAAATGGAGGCTGGGACGGAGAGCGACGGCCACCTCACCGACAACATTCCACGCAGCGAGTACGGTAAAGGCACGGGCTAAGTTAGGTAAGTGTTTTTTGTCTCCCGAACGTCATGACAACGTCCGAGAGAAATGCACTGTCCATAAACCGACTCTGAGTTGCCAGCAAGGCGACCACCACCCCCCGGTGTCCTGGCCTTAGCCAAATTAGTCCGTCCATTCTCCCACCGACGTATCCCCCGATGTTCCACAAGCACACAAAAATTTAGACTGTTCGGTCTTCGTAAAAATTAATCGCAGACTGTATGGTCTGAACCCTGCTCTCTTAGCAGACTGTGGTCGCAACCCTGCGCTCAGAGCAGACCGAGCTTGTCCTGCACTCCTCGCAGACTAAATGGTCTTGCCACTGCTCTCTACATTAAGCCAATCGTGCAACGTTTCGGAGAAATGACTCCTTCTTCAGGCAAATGGCTTAATTCCTGCTCACGTGAATTTCGTGAACGTTTAATTGTACCTTGCAGAACTGTATCTAATTGCCCTCTCCCCCAGTGAGGTTAAGTTTAGGGCAACAGTACAGGGACTGGATAATAAAATGGAGGCTGGGACGGAGAGCGACGGCCACCTCACCGACAACATTCCACGCAGCGAGTACGGTAAAGGCACGGGCTAAGTTAGGTAAGTGTTTTTTGTCTCCCGAACGTCATGACAACGTCCGAGAGAAATGCACTGTCCATAAACCGACTCTGAGTTGCCAGCAAGGCGACCACCACCCCCCGGTGTCCTGGCCTTAGCCAAATTAGTCCGTCCATTCTCCCACCGACGTATCCCCCGATGTTCCACAAGCACACAAAAATTTAGACTGTTCGGTCTTCGTAAAAATTAATCGCAGACTGTATGGTCTGAACCCTGCTCTCTTAGCAGACTGTGGTCGCAACCCTGCGCTCAGAGCAGACCGAGCTTGTCCTGCACTCCTCGCAGACTAAATGGTCTTGCCACTGCTCTCTACATTAAGCCAATCGTGCAACGTTTCGGAGAAATGACTCCTTCTTCAGGCAAATGGCTTAATTCCTGCTCACGTGAATTTCGTGAACGTTTAATTGTACCTTGCAGAACTGTATCTAATTGCCCTCTCCCCCAGTGAGGTTAAGTTTAGGGCAACAGTACAGGGACTGGATAATAAAATGGAGGCTGGGACGGAGAGCGACGGCCACCTCACCGACAACATTCCACGCAGCGAGTACGGTAAAGGCACGGGCTAAGTTAGGTAAGTGTTTTTTGTCTCCCGAACGTCATGACAACGTCCGAGAGAAATGCACTGTCCATAAACCGACTCTGAGTTGCCAGCAAGGCGACCACCACCCCCCGGTGTCCTGGCCTTAGCCAAATTAGTCCGTCCATTCTCCCACCGACGTATCCCCCGATGTTCCACAAGCACACAAAAATTTAGACTGTTCGGTCTTCGTAAAAATTAATCGCAGACTGTATGGTCTGAACCCTGCTCTCTTAGCAGACTGTGGTCGCAACCCTGCGCTCAGAGCAGACCGAGCTTGTCCTGCACTCCTCGCAGACTAAATGGTCTTGCCACTGCTCTCTACATTAAGCCAATCGTGCAACGTTTCGGAGAAATGACTCCTTCTTCAGGCAAATGGCTTAATTCCTGCTCACGTGAATTTCGTGAACGTTTAATTGTACCTTGCAGAACTGTATCTAATTGCCCTCTCCCCCAGTGAGGTTAAGTTTAGGGCAACAGTACAGGGACTGGATAATAAAATGGAGGCTGGGACGGAGAGCGACGGCCACCTCACCGACAACATTCCACGCAGCGAGTACGGTAAAGGCACGGGCTAAGTTAGGTAAGTGTTTTTTGTCTCCCGAACGTCATGACAACGTCCGAGAGAAATGCACTGTCCATAAACCGACTCTGAGTTGCCAGCAAGGCGACCACCACCCCCCGGTGTCCTGGCCTTAGCCAAATTAGTCCGTCCATTCTCCCACCGACGTATCCCCCGATGTTCCACAAGCACACAAAAATTTAGACTGTTCGGTCTTCGTAAAAATTAATCGCAGACTGTATGGTCTGAACCCTGCTCTCTTAGCAGACTGTGGTCGCAACCCTGCGCTCAGAGCAGACCGAGCTTGTCCTGCACTCCTCGCAGACTAAATGGTCTTGCCACTGCTCTCTACATTAAGCCAATCGTGCAACGTTTCGGAGAAATGACTCCTTCTTCAGGCAAATGGCTTAATTCCTGCTCACGTGAATTTCGTGAACGTTTAATTGTACCTTGCAGAACTGTATCTAATTGCCCTCTCCCCCAGTGAGGTTAAGTTTAGGGCAACAGTACAGGGACTGGATAATAAAATGGAGGCTGGGACGGAGAGCGACGGCCACCTCACCGACAACATTCCACGCAGCGAGTACGGTAAAGGCACGGGCTAAGTTAGGTAAGTGTTTTTTGTCTCCCGAACGTCATGACAACGTCCGAGAGAAATGCACTGTCCATAAACCGACTCTGAGTTGCCAGCAAGGCGACCACCACCCCCCGGTGTCCTGGCCTTAGCCAAATTAGTCCGTCCATTCTCCCACCGACGTATCCCCCGATGTTCCACAAGCACACAAAAATTTAGACTGTTCGGTCTTCGTAAAAATTAATCGCAGACTGTATGGTCTGAACCCTGCTCTCTTAGCAGACTGTGGTCGCAACCCTGCGCTCAGAGCAGACCGAGCTTGTCCTGCACTCCTCGCAGACTAAATGGTCTTGCCACTGCTCTCTACATTAAGCCAATCGTGCAACGTTTCGGAGAAATGACTCCTTCTTCAGGCAAATGGCTTAATTCCTGCTCACGTGAATTTCGTGAACGTTTAATTGTACCTTGCAGAACTGTATCTAATTGCCCTCGTCCCCCAGTGAGGTTAAGTTTAGGGCAACAGTACAGGGACTGGATAATAAAATGGAGGCTGGGACGGAGAGCGACGGCCACCTCACCGACAACATTCCACGCAGCGAGTACGGTAAAGGCACGGGCTAAGTTAGGTAAGTGTTTTTTGTCTCCCGAACGTCATGACAACGTCCGAGAGAAATGCACTGTCCATAAACCGACTCTGAGTTGCCAGCAAGGCGACCACCACCCCCCGGTGTCCTGGCCTTAGCCAAATTAGTCCGTCCATTCTCCCACCGACGTATCCCCCGATGTTCCACAAGCACACAAAAATTTAGACTGTTCGGTCTTCGTAAAAATTAATCGCAGACTGTATGGTCTGAACCCTGCTCTCTTAGCAGACTGTGGTCGCAACCCTGCGCTCAGAGCAGACCGAGCTTGTCCTGCACTCCTCGCAGACTAAATGGTCTTGCCACTGCTCTCTACATTAAGCCAATCGTGCAACGTTTCGGAGAAATGACTCCTTCTTCAGGCAAATGGCTTAATTCCTGCTCACGTGAATTTCGTGAACGTTTAATTGTACCTTGCAGAACTGTATCTAATTGCCCTCTCCCCCAGTGAGGTTAAGTTTAGGGCAACAGTACAGGGACTGGATAATAAAATGGAGGCTGGGACGGAGAGCGACGGCCACCTCACCGACAACATTCCACGCAGCGAGTACGGTAAAGGCACGGGCTAAGTTAGGTAAGTGTTTTTTGTCTCCCGAACGTCATGACAACGTCCGAGAGAAATGCACTGTCCATAAACCGACTCTGAGTTGCCAGCAAGGCGACCACCACCCCCCGGTGTCCTGGCCTTAGCCAAATTAGTCCGTCCATTCTCCCACCGACGTATCCCCCGATGTTCCACAAGCACACAAAAATTTAGACTGTTCGGTCTTCGTAAAAATTAATCGCAGACTGTATGGTCTGAACCCTGCTCTCTTAGCAGACTGTGGTCGCAACCCTGCGCTCAGAGCAGACCGAGCTTGTCCTGCACTCCTCGCAGACTAAATGGTCTTGCCACTGCTCTCTACATTAAGCCAATCGTGCAACGTTTCGGAGAAATGACTCCTTCTTCAGGCAAATGGCTTAATTCCTGCTCACGTGAATTTCGTGAACGTTTAATTGTACCTTGCAGAACTGTATCTAATTGCCCTCTCCCCCAGTGAGGTTAAGTTTAGGGCAACAGTACAGGGACTGGATAATAAAATGGAGGCTGGGACGGAGAGCGACGGCCACCTCACCGACAACATTCCACGCAGCGAGTACGGTAAAGGCACGGGCTAAGTTAGGTAAGTGTTTTTTGTCTCCCGAACGTCATGACAACGTCCGAGAGAAATGCACTGTCCATAAACCGACTCTGAGTTGCCAGCAAGGCGACCACCACCCCCCGGTGTCCTGGCCTTAGCCAAATTAGTCCGTCCATTCTCCCACCGACGTATCCCCCGATGTTCCACAAGCACACAAAAATTTAGACTGTTCGGTCTTCGTAAAAATTAATCGCAGACTGTATGGTCTGAACCCTGCTCTCTTAGCAGACTGTGGTCGCAACCCTGCGCTCAGAGCAGACCGAGCTTGTCCTGCACTCCTCGCAGACTAAATGGTCTTGCCACTGCTCTCTACATTAAGCCAATCGTGCAACGTTTCGGAGAAATGACTCCTTCTTCAGGCAAATGGCTTAATTCCTGCTCACGTGAATTTCGTGAACGTTTAATTGTACCTTGCAGAACTGTATCTAATTGCCCTCTCCCCCAGTGAGGTTAAGTTTAGGGCAACAGTACAGGGACTGGATAATAAAATGGAGGCTGGGACGGAGAGCGACGGCCACCTCACCGACAACATTCCACGCAGCGAGTACGGTAAAGGCACGGGCTAAGTTAGGTAAGTGTTTTTTGTCTCCCGAACGTCATGACAACGTCCGAGAGAAATGCACTGTCCATAAACCGACTCTGAGTTGCCAGCAAGGCGACCACCACCCCCCGGTGTCCTGGCCTTAGCCAAATTAGTCCGTCCATTCTCCCACCGACGTATCCCCCGATGTTCCACAAGCACACAAAAATTTAGACTGTTCGGTCTTCGTAAAAATTAATCGCAGACTGTATGGTCTGAACCCTGCTCTCTTAGCAGACTGTGGTCGCAACCCTGCGCTCAGAGCAGACCGAGCTTGTCCTGCACTCCTCGCAGACTAAATGGTCTTGCCACTGCTCTCTACATTAAGCCAATCGTGCAACGTTTCGGAGAAATGACTCCTTCTTCAGGCAAATGGCTTAATTCCTGCTCACGTGAATTTCGTGAACGTTTAATTGTACCTTGCAGAACTGTATCTAATTGCCCTCTCCCCCAGTGAGGTTAAGTTTAGGGCAACAGTACAGGGACTGGATAATAAAATGGAGGCTGGGACGGAGAGCGACGGCCACCTCACCGACAACATTCCACGCAGCGAGTACGGTAAAGGCACGGGCTAAGTTAGGTAAGTGTTTTTTGTCTCCCGAACGTCATGACAACGTCCGAGAGAAATGCACTGTCCATAAACCGACTCTGAGTTGCCAGCAAGGCGACCACCACCCCCCGGTGTCCTGGCCTTAGCCAAATTAGTCCGTCCATTCTCCCACCGACGTATCCCCCGATGTTCCACAAGCACACAAAAATTTAGACTGTTCGGTCTTCGTAAAAATTAATCGCAGACTGTATGGTCTGAACCCTGCTCTCTTAGCAGACTGTGGTCGCAACCCTGCGCTCAGAGCAGACCGAGCTTGTCCTGCACTCCTCGCAGACTAAATGGTCTTGCCACTGCTCTCTACATTAAGCCAATCGTGCAACGTTTCGGAGAAATGACTCCTTCTTCAGGCAAATGGCTTAATTCCTGCTCACGTGAATTTCGTGAACGTTTAATTGTACCTTGCAGAACTGTATCTAATTGCCCTCTCCCCCAGTGAGGTTAAGTTTAGGGCAACAGTACAGGGACTGGATAATAAAATGGAGGCTGGGACGGAGAGCGACGGCCACCTCACCGACAACATTCCACGCAGCGAGTACGGTAAAGGCACGGGCTAAGTTAGGTAAGTGTTTTTTGTCTCCCGAACGTCATGACAACGTCCGAGAGAAATGCACTGTCCATAAACCGACTCTGAGTTGCCAGCAAGGCGACCACCACCCCCCGGTGTCCTGGCCTTAGCCAAATTAGTCCGTCCATTCTCCCACCGACGTATCCCCCGATGTTCCACAAGCACACAAAAATTTAGACTGTTCGGTCTTCGTAAAAATTAATCGCAGACTGTATGGTCTGAACCCTGCTCTCTTAGCAGACTGTGGTCGCAACCCTGCGCTCAGAGCAGACCGAGCTTGTCCTGCACTCCTCGCAGACTAAATGGTCTTGCCACTGCTCTCTACATTAAGCCAATCGTGCAACGTTTCGGAGAAATGACTCCTTCTTCAGGCAAATGGCTTAATTCCTGCTCACGTGAATTTCGTGAACGTTTAATTGTACCTTGCAGAACTGTATCTAATTGCCCTCTCCCCCAGTGAGGTTAAGTTTAGGGCAACAGTACAGGGACTGGATAATAAAATGGAGGCTGGGACGGAGAGCGACGGCCACCTCACCGACAACATTCCACGCAGCGAGTACGGTAAAGGCACGGGCTAAGTTAGGTAAGTGTTTTTTGTCTCCCGAACGTCATGACAACGTCCGAGAGAAATGCACTGTCCATAAACCGACTCTGAGTTGCCAGCAAGGCGACCACCACCCCCCGGTGTCCTGGCCTTAGCCAAATTAGTCCGTCCATTCTCCCACCGACGTATCCCCCGATGTTCCACAAGCACACAAAAATTTAGACTGTTCGGTCTTCGTAAAAATTAATCGCAGACTGTATGGTCTGAACCCTGCTCTCTTAGCAGACTGTGGTCGCAACCCTGCGCTCAGAGCAGACCGAGCTTGTCCTGCACTCCTCGCAGACTAAATGGTCTTGCCACTGCTCTCTACATTAAGCCAATCGTGCAACGTTTCGGAGAAATGACTCCTTCTTCAGGCAAATGGCTTAATTCCTGCTCACGTGAATTTCGTGAACGTTTAATTGTACCTTGCAGAACTGTATCTAATTGCCCTCTCCCCCAGTGAGGTTAAGTTTAGGGCAACAGTACAGGGACTGGATAATAAAATGGAGGCTGGGACGGAGAGCGACGGCCACCTCACCGACAACATTCCACGCAGCGAGTACGGTAAAGGCACGGGCTAAGTTAGGTAAGTGTTTTTTGTCTCCCGAACGTCATGACAACGTCCGAGAGAAATGCACTGTCCATAAACCGACTCTGAGTTGCCAGCAAGGCGACCACCACCCCCCGGTGTCCTGGCCTTAGCCAAATTAGTCCGTCCATTCTCCCACCGACGTATCCCCCGATGTTCCACAAGCACACAAAAATTTAGACTGTTCGGTCTTCGTAAAAATTAATCGCAGACTGTATGGTCTGAACCCTGCTCTCTTAGCAGACTGTGGTCGCAACCCTGCGCTCAGAGCAGACCGAGCTTGTCCTGCACTCCTCGCAGACTAAATGGTCTTGCCACTGCTCTCTACATTAAGCCAATCGTGCAACGTTTCGGAGAAATGACTCCTTCTTCAGGCAAATGGCTTAATTCCTGCTCACGTGAATTTCGTGAACGTTTAATTGTACCTTGCAGAACTGTATCTAATTGCCCTCTCCCCCAGTGAGGTTAAGTTTAGGGCAACAGTACAGGGACTGGATAATAAAATGGAGGCTGGGACGGAGAGCGACGGCCACCTCACCGACAACATTCCACGCAGCGAGTACGGTAAAGGCACGGGCTAAGTTAGGTAAGTGTTTTTTGTCTCCCGAACGTCATGACAACGTCCGAGAGAAATGCACTGTCCATAAACCGACTCTGAGTTGCCAGCAAGGCGACCACCACCCCCCGGTGTCCTGGCCTTAGCCAAATTAGTCCGTCCATTCTCCCACCGACGTATCCCCCGATGTTCCACAAGCACACAAAAATTTAGACTGTTCGGTCTTCGTAAAAATTAATCGCAGACTGTATGGTCTGAACCCTGCTCTCTTAGCAGACTGTGGTCGCAACCCTGCGCTCAGAGCAGACCGAGCTTGTCCTGCACTCCTCGCAGACTAAATGGTCTTGCCACTGCTCTCTACATTAAGCCAATCGTGCAACGTTTCGGAGAAATGACTCCTTCTTCAGGCAAATGGCTTAATTCCTGCTCACGTGAATTTCGTGAACGTTTAATTGTACCTTGCAGAACTGTATCTAATTGCCCTCTCCCCCAGTGAGGTTAAGTTTAGGGCAACAGTACAGGGACTGGATAATAAAATGGAGGCTGGGACGGAGAGCGACGGCCACCTCACCGACAACATTCCACGCAGCGAGTACGGTAAAGGCACGGGCTAAGTTAGGTAAGTGTTTTTTGTCTCCCGAACGTCATGACAACGTCCGAGAGAAATGCACTGTCCATAAACCGACTCTGAGTTGCCAGCAAGGCGACCACCACCCCCCGGTGTCCTGGCCTTAGCCAAATTAGTCCGTCCATTCTCCCACCGACGTATCCCCCGATGTTCCACAAGCACACAAAAATTTAGACTGTTCGGTCTTCGTAAAAATTAATCGCAGACTGTATGGTCTGAACCCTGCTCTCTTAGCAGACTGTGGTCGCAACCCTGCGCTCAGAGCAGACCGAGCTTGTCCTGCACTCCTCGCAGACTAAATGGTCTTGCCACTGCTCTCTACATTAAGCCAATCGTGCAACGTTTCGGAGAAATGACTCCTTCTTCAGGCAAATGGCTTAATTCCTGCTCACGTGAATTTCGTGAACGTTTAATTGTACCTTGCAGAACTGTATCTAATTGCCCTCTCCCCCAGTGAGGTTAAGTTTAGGGCAACAGTACAGGGACTGGATAATAAAATGGAGGCTGGGACGGAGAGCGACGGCCACCTCACCGACAACATTCCACGCAGCGAGTACGGTAAAGGCACGGGCTAAGTTAGGTAAGTGTTTTTTGTCTCCCGAACGTCATGACAACGTCCGAGAGAAATGCACTGTCCATAAACCGACTCTGAGTTGCCAGCAAGGCGACCACCACCCCCCGGTGTCCTGGCCTTAGCCAAATTAGTCCGTCCATTCTCCCACCGACGTATCCCCCGATGTTCCACAAGCACACAAAAATTTAGACTGTTCGGTCTTCGTAAAAATTAATCGCAGACTGTATGGTCTGAACCCTGCTCTCTTAGCAGACTGTGGTCGCAACCCTGCGCTCAGAGCAGACCGAGCTTGTCCTGCACTCCTCGCAGACTAAATGGTCTTGCCACTGCTCTCTACATTAAGCCAATCGTGCAACGTTTCGGAGAAATGACTCCTTCTTCAGGCAAATGGCTTAATTCCTGCTCACGTGAATTTCGTGAACGTTTAATTGTACCTTGCAGAACTGTATCTAATTGCCCTCTCCCCCAGTGAGGTTAAGTTTAGGGCAACAGTACAGGGACTGGATAATAAAATGGAGGCTGGGACGGAGAGCGACGGCCACCTCACCGACAACATTCCACGCAGCGAGTACGGTAAAGGCACGGGCTAAGTTAGGTAAGTGTTTTTTGTCTCCCGAACGTCATGACAACGTCCGAGAGAAATGCACTGTCCATAAACCGACTCTGAGTTGCCAGCAAGGCGACCACCACCCCCCGGTGTCCTGGCCTTAGCCAAATTAGTCCGTCCATTCTCCCACCGACGTATCCCCCGATGTTCCACAAGCACACAAAAATTTAGACTGTTCGGTCTTCGTAAAAATTAATCGCAGACTGTATGGTCTGAACCCTGCTCTCTTAGCAGACTGTGGTCGCAACCCTGCGCTCAGAGCAGACCGAGCTTGTCCTGCACTCCTCGCAGACTAAATGGTCTTGCCACTGCTCTCTACATTAAGCCAATCGTGCAACGTTTCGGAGAAATGACTCCTTCTTCAGGCAAATGGCTTAATTCCTGCTCACGTGAATTTCGTGAACGTTTAATTGTACCTTGCAGAACTGTATCTAATTGCCCTCTCCCCCAGTGAGGTTAAGTTTAGGGCAACAGTACAGGGACTGGATAATAAAATGGAGGCTGGGACGGAGAGCGACGGCCACCTCACCGACAACATTCCACGCAGCGAGTACGGTAAAGGCACGGGCTAAGTTAGGTAAGTGTTTTTTGTCTCCCGAACGTCATGACAACGTCCGAGAGAAATGCACTGTCCATAAACCGACTCTGAGTTGCCAGCAAGGCGACCACCACCCCCCGGTGTCCTGGCCTTAGCCAAATTAGTCCGTCCATTCTCCCACCGACGTATCCCCCGATGTTCCACAAGCACACAAAAATTTAGACTGTTCGGTCTTCGTAAAAATTAATCGCAGACTGTATGGTCTGAACCCTGCTCTCTTAGCAGACTGTGGTCGCAACCCTGCGCTCAGAGCAGACCGAGCTTGTCCTGCACTCCTCGCAGACTAAATGGTCTTGCCACTGCTCTCTACATTAAGCCAATCGTGCAACGTTTCGGAGAAATGACTCCTTCTTCAGGCAAATGGCTTAATTCCTGCTCACGTGAATTTCGTGAACGTTTAATTGTACCTTGCAGAACTGTATCTAATTGCCCTCTCCCCCAGTGAGGTTAAGTTTAGGGCAACAGTACAGGGACTGGATAATAAAATGGAGGCTGGGACGGAGAGCGACGGCCACCTCACCGACAACATTCCACGCAGCGAGTACGGTAAAGGCACGGGCTAAGTTAGGTAAGTGTTTTTTGTCTCCCGAACGTCATGACAACGTCCGAGAGAAATGCACTGTCCATAAACCGACTCTGAGTTGCCAGCAAGGCGACCACCACCCCCCGGTGTCCTGGCCTTAGCCAAATTAGTCCGTCCATTCTCCCACCGACGTATCCCCCGATGTTCCACAAGCACACAAAAATTTAGACTGTTCGGTCTTCGTAAAAATTAATCGCAGACTGTATGGTCTGAACCCTGCTCTCTTAGCAGACTGTGGTCGCAACCCTGCGCTCAGAGCAGACCGAGCTTGTCCTGCACTCCTCGCAGACTAAATGGTCTTGCCACTGCTCTCTACATTAAGCCAATCGTGCAACGTTTCGGAGAAATGACTCCTTCTTCAGGCAAATGGCTTAATTCCTGCTCACGTGAATTTCGTGAACGTTTAATTGTACCTTGCAGAACTGTATCTAATTGCCCTCTCCCCCAGTGAGGTTAAGTTTAGGGCAACAGTACAGGGACTGGATAATAAAATGGAGGCTGGGACGGAGAGCGACGGCCACCTCACCGACAACATTCCACGCAGCGAGTACGGTAAAGGCACGGGCTAAGTTAGGTAAGTGTTTTTTGTCTCCCGAACGTCATGACAACGTCCGAGAGAAATGCACTGTCCATAAACCGACTCTGAGTTGCCAGCAAGGCGACCACCACCCCCCGGTGTCCTGGCCTTAGCCAAATTAGTCCGTCCATTCTCCCACCGACGTATCCCCCGATGTTCCACAAGCACACAAAAATTTAGACTGTTCGGTCTTCGTAAAAATTAATCGCAGACTGTATGGTCTGAACCCTGCTCTCTTAGCAGACTGTGGTCGCAACCCTGCGCTCAGAGCAGACCGAGCTTGTCCTGCACTCCTCGCAGACTAAATGGTCTTGCCACTGCTCTCTACATTAAGCCAATCGTGCAACGTTTCGGAGAAATGACTCCTTCTTCAGGCAAATGGCTTAATTCCTGCTCACGTGAATTTCGTGAACGTTTAATTGTACCTTGCAGAACTGTATCTAATTGCCCTCTCCCCCAGTGAGGTTAAGTTTAGGGCAACAGTACAGGGACTGGATAATAAAATGGAGGCTGGGACGGAGAGCGACGGCCACCTCACCGACAACATTCCACGCAGCGAGTACGGTAAAGGCACGGGCTAAGTTAGGTAAGTGTTTTTTGTCTCCCGAACGTCATGACAACGTCCGAGAGAAATGCACTGTCCATAAACCGACTCTGAGTTGCCAGCAAGGCGACCACCACCCCCCGGTGTCCTGGCCTTAGCCAAATTAGTCCGTCCATTCTCCCACCGACGTATCCCCCGATGTTCCACAAGCACACAAAAATTTAGACTGTTCGGTCTTCGTAAAAATTAATCGCAGACTGTATGGTCTGAACCCTGCTCTCTTAGCAGACTGTGGTCGCAACCCTGCGCTCAGAGCAGACCGAGCTTGTCCTGCACTCCTCGCAGACTAAATGGTCTTGCCACTGCTCTCTACATTAAGCCAATCGTGCAACGTTTCGGAGAAATGACTCCTTCTTCAGGCAAATGGCTTAATTCCTGCTCACGTGAATTTCGTGAACGTTTAATTGTACCTTGCAGAACTGTATCTAATTGCCCTCTCCCCCAGTGAGGTTAAGTTTAGGGCAACAGTACAGGGACTGGATAATAAAATGGAGGCTGGGACGGAGAGCGACGGCCACCTCACCGACAACATTCCACGCAGCGAGTACGGTAAAGGCACGGGCTAAGTTAGGTAAGTGTTTTTTGTCTCCCGAACGTCATGACAACGTCCGAGAGAAATGCACTGTCCATAAACCGACTCTGAGTTGCCAGCAAGGCGACCACCACCCCCCGGTGTCCTGGCCTTAGCCAAATTAGTCCGTCCATTCTCCCACCGACGTATCCCCCGATGTTCCACAAGCACACAAAAATTTAGACTGTTCGGTCTTCGTAAAAATTAATCGCAGACTGTATGGTCTGAACCCTGCTCTCTTAGCAGACTGTGGTCGCAACCCTGCGCTCAGAGCAGACCGAGCTTGTCCTGCACTCCTCGCAGACTAAATGGTCTTGCCACTGCTCTCTACATTAAGCCAATCGTGCAACGTTTCGGAGAAATGACTCCTTCTTCAGGCAAATGGCTTAATTCCTGCTCACGTGAATTTCGTGAACGTTTAATTGTACCTTGCAGAACTGTATCTAATTGCCCTCTCCCCCAGTGAGGTTAAGTTTAGGGCAACAGTACAGGGACTGGATAATAAAATGGAGGCTGGGACGGAGAGCGACGGCCACCTCACCGACAACATTCCACGCAGCGAGTACGGTAAAGGCACGGGCTAAGTTAGGTAAGTGTTTTTTGTCTCCCGAACGTCATGACAACGTCCGAGAGAAATGCACTGTCCATAAACCGACTCTGAGTTGCCAGCAAGGCGACCACCACCCCCCGGTGTCCTGGCCTTAGCCAAATTAGTCCGTCCATTCTCCCACCGACGTATCCCCCGATGTTCCACAAGCACACAAAAATTTAGACTGTTCGGTCTTCGTAAAAATTAATCGCAGACTGTATGGTCTGAACCCTGCTCTCTTAGCAGACTGTGGTCGCAACCCTGCGCTCAGAGCAGACCGAGCTTGTCCTGCACTCCTCGCAGACTAAATGGTCTTGCCACTGCTCTCTACATTAAGCCAATCGTGCAACGTTTCGGAGAAATGACTCCTTCTTCAGGCAAATGGCTTAATTCCTGCTCACGTGAATTTCGTGAACGTTTAATTGTACCTTGCAGAACTGTATCTAATTGCCCTCTCCCCCAGTGAGGTTAAGTTTAGGGCAACAGTACAGGGACTGGATAATAAAATGGAGGCTGGGACGGAGAGCGACGGCCACCTCACCGACAACATTCCACGCAGCGAGTACGGTAAAGGCACGGGCTAAGTTAGGTAAGTGTTTTTTGTCTCCCGAACGTCATGACAACGTCCGAGAGAAATGCACTGTCCATAAACCGACTCTGAGTTGCCAGCAAGGCGACCACCACCCCCCGGTGTCCTGGCCTTAGCCAAATTAGTCCGTCCATTCTCCCACCGACGTATCCCCCGATGTTCCACAAGCACACAAAAATTTAGACTGTTCGGTCTTCGTAAAAATTAATCGCAGACTGTATGGTCTGAACCCTGCTCTCTTAGCAGACTGTGGTCGCAACCCTGCGCTCAGAGCAGACCGAGCTTGTCCTGCACTCCTCGCAGACTAAATGGTCTTGCCACTGCTCTCTACATTAAGCCAATCGTGCAACGTTTCGGAGAAATGACTCCTTCTTCAGGCAAATGGCTTAATTCCTGCTCACGTGAATTTCGTGAACGTTTAATTGTACCTTGCAGAACTGTATCTAATTGCCCTCTCCCCCAGTGAGGTTAAGTTTAGGGCAACAGTACAGGGACTGGATAATAAAATGGAGGCTGGGACGGAGAGCGACGGCCACCTCACCGACAACATTCCACGCAGCGAGTACGGTAAAGGCACGGGCTAAGTTAGGTAAGTGTTTTTTGTCTCCCGAACGTCATGACAACGTCCGAGAGAAATGCACTGTCCATAAACCGACTCTGAGTTGCCAGCAAGGCGACCACCACCCCCCGGTGTCCTGGCCTTAGCCAAATTAGTCCGTCCATTCTCCCACCGACGTATCCCCCGATGTTCCACAAGCACACAAAAATTTAGACTGTTCGGTCTTCGTAAAAATTAATCGCAGACTGTATGGTCTGAACCCTGCTCTCTTAGCAGACTGTGGTCGCAACCCTGCGCTCAGAGCAGACCGAGCTTGTCCTGCACTCCTCGCAGACTAAATGGTCTTGCCACTGCTCTCTACATTAAGCCAATCGTGCAACGTTTCGGAGAAATGACTCCTTCTTCAGGCAAATGGCTTAATTCCTGCTCACGTGAATTTCGTGAACGTTTAATTGTACCTTGCAGAACTGTATCTAATTGCCCTCTCCCCCAGTGAGGTTAAGTTTAGGGCAACAGTACAGGGACTGGATAATAAAATGGAGGCTGGGACGGAGAGCGACGGCCACCTCACCGACAACATTCCACGCAGCGAGTACGGTAAAGGCACGGGCTAAGTTAGGTAAGTGTTTTTTGTCTCCCGAACGTCATGACAACGTCCGAGAGAAATGCACTGTCCATAAACCGACTCTGAGTTGCCAGCAAGGCGACCACCACCCCCCGGTGTCCTGGCCTTAGCCAAATTAGTCCGTCCATTCTCCCACCGACGTATCCCCCGATGTTCCACAAGCACACAAAAATTTAGACTGTTCGGTCTTCGTAAAAATTAATCGCAGACTGTATGGTCTGAACCCTGCTCTCTTAGCAGACTGTGGTCGCAACCCTGCGCTCAGAGCAGACCGAGCTTGTCCTGCACTCCTCGCAGACTAAATGGTCTTGCCACTGCTCTCTACATTAAGCCAATCGTGCAACGTTTCGGAGAAATGACTCCTTCTTCAGGCAAATGGCTTAATTCCTGCTCACGTGAATTTCGTGAACGTTTAATTGTACCTTGCAGAACTGTATCTAATTGCCCTCTCCCCCAGTGAGGTTAAGTTTAGGGCAACAGTACAGGGACTGGATAATAAAATGGAGGCTGGGACGGAGAGCGACGGCCACCTCACCGACAACATTCCACGCAGCGAGTACGGTAAAGGCACGGGCTAAGTTAGGTAAGTGTTTTTTGTCTCCCGAACGTCATGACAACGTCCGAGAGAAATGCACTGTCCATAAACCGACTCTGAGTTGCCAGCAAGGCGACCACCACCCCCCGGTGTCCTGGCCTTAGCCAAATTAGTCCGTCCATTCTCCCACCGACGTATCCCCCGATGTTCCACAAGCACACAAAAATTTAGACTGTTCGGTCTTCGTAAAAATTAATCGCAGACTGTATGGTCTGAACCCTGCTCTCTTAGCAGACTGTGGTCGCAACCCTGCGCTCAGAGCAGACCGAGCTTGTCCTGCACTCCTCGCAGACTAAATGGTCTTGCCACTGCTCTCTACATTAAGCCAATCGTGCAACGTTTCGGAGAAATGACTCCTTCTTCAGGCAAATGGCTTAATTCCTGCTCACGTGAATTTCGTGAACGTTTAATTGTACCTTGCAGAACTGTATCTAATTGCCCTCTCCCCCAGTGAGGTTAAGTTTAGGGCAACAGTACAGGGACTGGATAATAAAATGGAGGCTGGGACGGAGAGCGACGGCCACCTCACCGACAACATTCCACGCAGCGAGTACGGTAAAGGCACGGGCTAAGTTAGGTAAGTGTTTTTTGTCTCCCGAACGTCATGACAACGTCCGAGAGAAATGCACTGTCCATAAACCGACTCTGAGTTGCCAGCAAGGCGACCACCACCCCCCGGTGTCCTGGCCTTAGCCAAATTAGTCCGTCCATTCTCCCACCGACGTATCCCCCGATGTTCCACAAGCACACAAAAATTTAGACTGTTCGGTCTTCGTAAAAATTAATCGCAGACTGTATGGTCTGAACCCTGCTCTCTTAGCAGACTGTGGTCGCAACCCTGCGCTCAGAGCAGACCGAGCTTGTCCTGCACTCCTCGCAGACTAAATGGTCTTGCCACTGCTCTCTACATTAAGCCAATCGTGCAACGTTTCGGAGAAATGACTCCTTCTTCAGGCAAATGGCTTAATTCCTGCTCACGTGAATTTCGTGAACGTTTAATTGTACCTTGCAGAACTGTATCTAATTGCCCTCTCCCCCAGTGAGGTTAAGTTTAGGGCCCTCACCGACAACCATTCCACGCAGCGAGTACGGTAAAGGCACGGGCTAAGTTAGGTAAGTGTTTTTTGTCTCCCGAACGTCATGACAACGTCCGAGAGAAATGCACTGTCCATAAACCGACTCTGAGCTGCCAGCAAGGCGACCACCACCCCCCGGTGTCCTGGCCTTAGCCAAATTAGTCCGGTCCATTCTCCCACCGACGTATCCCCCGATGTTCCACAAGCACACAAAAATTTAGACTGTTCGGTCTTCGTAAAAATTAATCGCAGACTGTATGGTCTGAACCCTGCTCTCTTAGCAGACTGTGGTCGCAACCCTGCGCTCAGAGCAGACCGAGCTTGTCCTGCACCTCCTCGCAGACTAAATGGTCTTGCCACTGCTCTCTACATTAAGCCAATCGTGCAACGTTTCGGAGAAATGACTCCTTCTTCAGGCAAATGGCTTAATTCCTGCTCACGTGAATTTCGTGAACGTTTAATTGTACCTTGCAGAACTGTATCTAATTGCCCTCTCCCCCAGTGAGGTTAAGTTTAGGGCAACAGTACAGGGACTGGATAATAAAAATGGAGGCTGGGACGGAGAGCGACGGCCACCTCACCGACAACATTCCACGCAGCGAGTACGGTAAAGGCACGGGCTAAGTTAGGTAAGTGTTTTTGTCTCCCGAACGTCATGACAACGTCCGAGAGAAATGCACTGTCCATAAACCGACTCTGAGTTGCCAGCAAGGCGACCACCACCCCCCGGTGTCCCTGGCCTTAGCCAAATTAGTCCGTCCATTCTCCCACCGACGTATCCCCCGATGTTCCACAAGCACACAAAAATTTAGACTGTTCGGTCTTCGTAAAAATTAATCGCAGACTGTATGGGTCTGAACCCTGCTCTCTTAGCAGACTGTGGTCGCAACCCCTGCGCTCAGAGCAGACCGAGCTTGTCCTGCACTCCTCGCAGACTAAATGGTCTTGCCACTGCTCTCTACATTAAGCCAATCGTGCAACGTTTCGGAGAAATGACTCCGTCTTCAGGCAAATGGCTTAATTCCTGCTCACGTGAAATTTCGTGAACGTGTAATTGTACCTGGCAGAACTGTATCTAATTGCCCTCTCCCCCAGTGAGGTTAAGGTTAGGGCAACAGTACAGGGACTGGATAATAAAATGGAGGGCTGGGACGGAGAGCGACGGCCACCTCACCGACAACATTCCACGCAGCGAGTACGGTAAAGGCACGGGCTAAGTTAGGTAAGTGTTTTTTGTCTCCCCGAACGTCATGGACAACGTCCGAGAGAAATGCACTGTCCATAAACCGACTCTGAGTTGCCAGCAAGGCGACCACCACCCCCCCGGTGTCCTGGCCTTAGCCAAATTAGTCCGTCCATTCTCCCACCGACGTATCCCCCGATGTTCCCAAGCACACAAAAATTTAGACTGTTCGGTCTTCGTAAAAAATTAATCGCAGACTGTATGGTCTGAACCCTGCTCTCTTAGCAGACTGTGGTCGCAACCCTGCGCTCAGAGCAGACCGAGCTTGTCCTGCACTCCTCGCAGACTAAATGGTCTTGCCACTGCTCTCTACATTAAGCCAATCGTGCAACGTTTCGGAGAAATGACTCCTTCTTCAGGCAAATGGCTTAAGTCCTGCTCACGTGAATTTCGTGAACGTTTAATTGTACCTTGCAGAACTGTATCTAATTGCCCTCTCCCCCAGTGAGGTTAAGTTTAGGGCAACAGTACAGGGACTGGATAATAAAATGGAGGCTGGGACGGAGAGCGACGGCCACCTCACCGACAACATTCCACGCAGCGAGTACGGTAAAGGCACGGGCTAAGTTAGGTAAGTGTTTTTTGTCTCCCGAACGTCATGACAACGTCCGAGAGAAATGCACTGGCCATAAACCGACTCTGAGTTGCCAGCAAGGCGACCACCACCCCCCGGTGTCCTGGCCTTAGCCAAATTAGTCCGTCCATTCTCCCACCGACGTATCCCCCGATTTCCACAAGCACACAAAAATTTAGACTGTTCGGTCTTCGTAAAAATTAATCGCAGACTGTATGGTCTGAACCCTGCTCTCTTAGCAGACTGTGGTCGCAACCCTGCGCTCAGAGCAGACCGAGCTTGTCCTGCACTCCTCGCAGACTAAATGGTCTTGCCACTGCTCTCTACATTAAGCCAATCGTGCAACGTTTCGGAGAAATGACTCCTTCTTCAGGCAAATGGCTTAATTCCTGCTCACGTGAATTTCGTGAACGTTTAATTGTACCTTGCAGAACTGTATCTAATTGCCCTCTCCCCCAGTGAGGTTAAGTTTAGGGCAACAGTACAGGGACTGGATAATAAAATGGAGGCTGGGACGGAGAGCGACGGCCACCTCACCGACAACATTCCACGCAGCGAGTACGGTAAAGGCACGGGCTAAGTTAGGTAAGTGTTTTTTGTCTCCCGAACGTCATGACAACGTCCGAGAGAAATGCACTGTCCATAAACCGACTCTGAGTTGCCAGCAAGGCGACCACCACCCCCCGGTGTCCTGGCCTTAGCCAAATTAGTCCGTCCATTCTCCCACCGACGTATCCCCCGATGTTCCCACAAGCACACAAAAATTTAGACTGTTCGGTCTTCGTAAAAATTAATCGCAGGACTGTATGGTCTGAACCCTGCTCTCTTAGCAGACTGTGGTCGCACCCTGCGCTCAGAGCAGACCGAGCTTGTCCTGCACTCCTCGCAGACTAAATGGTCTTGCCACTGCTCTCTACATTAAGCCAATCGTGCAACGTTTCGGAGAAATGACTCCTTCGTCAGGCAAATGGCTTAATTCCTGCTCACGTGAATTTCGTGAACGTTTAATTGTACCTTGCAGAACTGTATCTAATTGCCCTCTCCCCCAGTGAGGTTAAGTTTAGGGCAACAGTACAGGGACTGGATAATAAAATGGAGGCTGGGACGGAGAGCGACGGCCACCTCACCGACAACCATTCCACGCAGCGAGTACGGTAAAGGCACGGGCTAAGTTAGGTAAGTGTTTTTTGTCTCCCGAACGTCATGACAACGTCCGAGAGAAATGCACTGTCCATAAACCCGACTCTGAGTTGCCAGCAAGGCGACCACCACCCCCCGGTGTCCCTGGCCTTAGCCAAATTAGGTCCGTCCATTCTCCCACCGACGTATCCCCCGATGTTCCACAAGCACACAAAAATTTAGACTGTTCGGTCTTCGTAAAAATTAATCGCAGACTGTATGGGTCTGAACCCCTGCTCTCTTAGCAGACTGTGGTCGCAACCCCTGCGCTCAGAGCAGACCGAGCTTGTCCTGCACTCCTCGCAGACTAAATGGTCTTGCCACTGCTCTCTACATTAAGCCAATCGTGCAACGTTTCGGAGAAATGACTCCTTCTTCAGGCAAATGGCTTAATTCCTGCTCACGTGAATTTCGTGAACGTTTAATTGTACCTTGCAGAACTGTATCTAATTGCCCTCTCCCCCAGTGAGGTTAAGTTAGGGCAACAGTACAGGGACTGGATAATAAAATGGAGGCTGGGACGGAGAGCGACGGCCACCTCACCGACAACATTCCACGCAGCGAGTACGGTAAAGGCACGGGCTAAGTTAGGTAAGTGTTTTTTGTCTCCCGAACGTCATGACAACGTCCGAGAGAAATGCACTGTCCATAAACCGACTCTGAGGTTGCCAGCAAGGCGACCACCACCCCCCCGGTGTCCCTGGCCTTAGCCAAATTAGTCCGTCCATTCTCCCACCGACGTATCCCCCGATGTTCCACAAGCACACAAAAATTTAGACTGTTCGGTCTTCGTAAAAATTAATCGCAGACTGTATGGTCTGAACCCTGCTCTCTTAGCAGACTGTGGTCGCAACCCTGCGCTCAGAGCAGACCGAGCTTGTCCCTGCACTCCTCGCAGACTAAATGGTCTTGCCACTGCTCTCTACATTAAGCCAATCGTGCAACGTTTCGGAGAAATGACTCCTTCTTCAGGCAAATGGCTGAATTCCTGCTCACGTGAATTTCGTGGAACGTTTAATTGTACCTTGCAGAACTGTATCTAATTGCCCTCTCCCCCAGTGAGGTTAAGTTTAGGGCAACAGTACAGGGACTGGATAATAAAATGGAGGCTGGGACGGAGAGCGACGGCCACCTCACCGACAACATTCCACGCAGCGAGTACGGTAAAGGCACGGGCTAAGTTAGGGTAAGTGTTTTTTGTCTCCCGAACGTCATGACAACGTCCGAGAGAAATGCACTGTCCATAAACCGACCTCTGAGTTGCCAGCAAGGCGACCACCACCCCCCGGTGTCCCGGGCCTTAGCCAAAGTTAGTCCGTCCATTCTCCCACCGACGTATCCCCCGATGTTCCACAAGCACACAAAAATTTAGACTGTTCGGTCTTCGTAAAAATTAATCGCAGACTGTATGGTCTGAACCCTGCTCTCTTAGCAGACTGTGGTCGCAACCCTGCGCTCAGAGCAGACCGAGCTTGTCCCTGCACTCCTCGCAGACTAAATGGTCTTGCCCACTGCTCTCTACATTAAGCCAATCGTGCAACGTTTCGGAGAAATGACTCCTTCTTCAGGGCAAATGGCTTAATTTCCTGCTCACGTGAATTTCGTGAACGTTTAATTGTACCTTGCAGAACTGTATCTAATTGCCCGCTCCCCCAGTGAGGTTAAGTTTAGGGCAACAGTACAGGGACTGGATAATAAAATGGAGGCTGGGACGGAGAGCGACGGCCACCTCACCGACAACATTCCACGCAGCGAGGTACGGTAAAGGCACGGGCTAAGTTAGGTAAGTGTTTTTTGTCTCCCGAACGTCATGACAACGTCCGAGAGAAATGCACTGTCCATAAACCGACTCTGAGTTGCCAGCAAGGCGACCACCACCCCCCGGTGTCCTGGCCTTAGCCAAATTAGTCCGTCCATTCTCCCACCGACGTATCCCCCGATGTTCCACAAGCACACAAAAATTTAGACTGTTCGGTCTTCGTAAAAATTAATCGCAGACTGTATGGTCTGAACCCTGCTCTCTTAGCAGACTGTGGTCGCAACCCTGCGCTCAGAGCAGACCGAGCTTGTCCTGCACTCCTCGCAGACTAAATGGTCCTTGCCACTGCTCTCTACATTAAGCCAATCGTGCAACGTTTCGGAGAAATGACTCCTTCTTCAGGCAAATGGCTTAATTCCTGCTCACGTGAATTTCGTGAACGTTAATTGTACCTTGCAGAACTGTATCTAATTGCCCTCTCCCCCAGTGAGGTTAAGTTTAGGGCAACAGTACAGGGACTGGATAATAAAATGGAGGCTGGGACGGAGAGCGACGGCCACCTCACCGACAACATTCCACGCAGCGAGTACGGTAAAGGCACGGGCTAAGTTAGGTAAGTGTTTTTTGTCTCCCGAACGTCATGACAACGTCCGAGAGAAATGCACTGTCCATAAACCGACTCTGAGTTGCCAGCAAGGCGACCACCACCCCCCGGTGTCCTGGCCTTAGCCAAATTAGTCCGTCCATTCTCCCACCGACGTATCCCCCGATGTTCCACAAGCACACAAAAAATTAGACTGTTCGGTCTTCGTAAAAATTAATCGCAGACTGTATGGTCTGAACCCTGCTCTCTTAGCAGACTGTGGTCGCAACCCTGCGCTCAGAGCAGACCGAGCTTGTCCTGCACTCCTCGCAGACTAAATGGTCTTGCCACTGCTCCTCTACATTAAGCCATCGTGCAACGTTTCGGAGAAATGACCTCCTTCTTCAGGCAAATGGCTTAATTCCTGCTCACGTGAATTTCGTGAACGTTTAATTGTACCTTGCAGAACTGTATCTAATGCCCTCTCCCCCAGTGAGGTTAAGTTTAGGGCAACAGTACAGGGACTGGATAATAAAATGGAGGCTGGGACGGAGAGCGACGGCCACCTCACCGACAACATTCCACGCAGCGAGTACGGTAAAGGCACGGGCTAAGTTAGGTAAGTGGTGTTTGTCTCCCGAACGTCATGACAACGTCCGAGAGAAATGCACTGTCCCATAACCGCCTCTGAGTTGCCAGCAAGGCGACCACCACCCCCCGGTGTCCTGGCCTTAGCCAAATTAGTCCCGTCCATTCTCCCACCGACGTATCCCCCGATGTTCCACAAGCACACAAAAATTTAGACTGTTCGGTCTTCGTAAAAATTAATCGCAGACTGTATGGTCTGAACCCTGCTCTCTTAGCAGACTGTGGTCGCAACCCCTGCGCTCAGAGCAGACCGAGCTTGTCCTGCACTCCTCGCAGACTAAATGGTCTTGCCACTGCTCTCTACATTAAGCCAATCGTGCAACGTTTCGGAGAAATGACTCCTTCTTCAGGCAAATGGCTTTATTCCTGCTCACGTGAATGTCGTGAACGTTTAATTGTACCTTGCAGAACTGTATCTAATTGCCCTCTCCCCCAGTGAGGTTAAGTTTAGGGCAACAGTACAGGGACTGGATAATAAATGGAGGGCTGGGACGGAGAGCGACGGCCACCTCACCGACAACATTCCACGCAGCGAGTACGGTAAAGGCACGGGCTAAGTTAGGTAAGTGTTTTGTGTCTCCCGAACGTCATGACAACGTCCGAGAGAAATGCACTGTCCATAAACCGACTCTGAGTTGCCAGCAAGGCGACCACCACCCCCCCGGTGTCCTGGCCTTAGCCAAATTAGGTCCGTCCATTCTCCCACCGACGTATCCCCCGATGTTCCACAAGCACACAAAAATTAGACTGTTCGGTCTTCGTAAAAATTAATCGCAGACTGTATGGTCTGAACCCCTGCTCTCTTAGCAGACTGTGGTCGCAACCCTGCGCTCAGAGCAGACCGAGCTTGTCCTGCACTCCTCGCAGACTAAATGGTCCTTGCCACTGCTCTCTACATTAACGCCAATCGTGCAACGTTTCGGAGAAATGACTCCTTCTTCAGGCAAATGGCTTAATTCCTGCTCACGTGAATGTCGTGAACGTTTAATTGTACCTTGCAGAACTGTATCTAATTGCCCCTCTCCCCCAGTGAGGTTAAGTTTAGGGCAACAGTACCAGGGACTGGATAATAAAATGGAGGCTGGGACGGAGAGCGACGGCCACCTCACCGACAACATTCCCACGCAGCGAGTACGGTAAAGGCACGGGCTAAGTTAGGTAAGTGTTTTTTGTCTCCCGAACGTCATGACAACGTCCGAGAGAAATGCACTGTCCATAAACCGACTCTGAGTTGCCCAGCAAGGCGACCACCACCCCCCGGTGTCCTGGCCTTAGCCAAATTAGTCCGTCCATTCTCCCACCGACGTATCCCCCGATGTTCCACAAGCACACAAAAATTTAGACTGTTCGGTCTTCGTAAAAATTAATCGCAGACTGTATGGTCTGAACCCTGCTCTCTTAGCAGACTGTGGTCGCAACCCTGCGCTCAGAGCAGACCGAGCTTGTCCTGCACTCCTCGCAGACTAAATGGTCTTGCCACTGCTCTCTACATTAAGCCAATCGTGCAACGTTTCGGAGAAATGACTCCTTCTTCAGGCAAATGGCTTAATTCCTGCTCACGTGAATTTCGTGAACGTTTAATTGTACCTTGCAGAACTGTATCTAATTGCCCTCTCCCCCCAGTGAGGTTAAGTTTAGGGCAACAGTACAGGGACTGGATAATAAAATGGAGGCTGGGGACGGAGAGCGACGGCCACCCCGCACCGACAACTTCCACGCAGCGAGTACGGTAAAGGCACGGGCTAAGTTAGGGTAAGTGTTTTTTGTCTCCCGAACGTCATGACAACGTCCGAGAGAAATGCACTGTCCATAAACCGACTCTGAGTTGCCAGCAAGGCGACCACCACCCCCCGGTGTCCCTGGCCTTAGCCAAATTAGTCCGTCCATTCTCCCACCGACGTATCCCCCGATGTGCCACAAGCACACAAAAATTTAGACTGTTCGGTCTTCGTAAAAATTAATCGCAGACTGTATGGTCTGAACCCTGCCTCTCTTAGCAGACTGTGGGTCGCAACCCTGCGCTCAGAGCAGACCGAGCTTGTCCTGCACTCCTCGCAGACTAAATGGTCTTGCCACTGCTCTCTACATTAAGCCAATCGTGCAACGTTTCGGAGAAATGACTCCTTCTTCAGGCAAATGGCTTAATTCCTGCTCACGTGAATTTCGTGAACGTTTAATTGTACCTTGCAGAACTGTATCTAATTGCCCTCTCCCCCAGTGAGGTTAAGTTTAGGGCAACAGTACAGGGACTGGATAATAAAATGGAGGCGGGGACGGAGAGCGACGGCCACCTCACCGACAACATTCCACGCAGCGAGTACGGTAAAGGCACGGGCTAAGTTAGGTAAGGTGTTTTTGTCTCCCGAACGTCATGACAACGTCCGAGAGAAATGCACTGTCCATAAACCGACTCTGAGTTGCCAGCAAGGCGACCACCACCCCCCGGTGTCCTGGCCTTAGCCAAATTAGTCCCGTCCATTCTCCCACCGACGTATCCCCCGATGTTCCACAAGCACACAAAAAATTTAGACTGTTCGGTCTTCGTAAAAATTAATCGCAGACTGTATGGTCTGAACCCTGCTCTCTTAGCAGACTGTGGTCGCAACCCTGCGCTCAGAGCAGACCCGAGCTTGTCCTGCACTCCTCGCAGACTAAATGGTCTTGCCACTGCTCTCTACTTAAGCCAATCGTGCAACGTTTCGGAGAAATGACTCCTTCTTCAGGCAAATGGCTTAATTCCTGCTCACGTGAATTTCGTGAACGTTTAATTGTACCTTGCAGAACTGTATCTAATTGCCCTCTCCCCCAGTGAGGGTTAAGTTTAGGGCAACAGTACAGGGACTGGATAATAAAATGGAGGCTGGGACGGAGAGCGACGGCCACCTCACCGACAACATTCACGCAGCGAGTACGGTAAAGGCACGGGCTAAGTTAGGTAAGTGTTTTTTGTCTCCCGAACGTCATGACAACGTCCGAGAGAAATGCACTGTCCATAAACCGACTCTGAGTTGCCAGCAAGGCGACCACCACCCCCCGGTGTCCTGGCCTTAGCCAAATTAGTCCGTCCATTCTCCCACCGACGTATCCCCCGATGTTCCACATGCACACAAAAATTTAGACTGTTCGGTCTTCGTAAAAATTAATCGCAGACTGTATGGTCTGAACCCTGCTCTCTTAGCAGGACTGTGGTCGCAACCCTGCGCTCAGAGCAGACCGAGCTTGTCCTGCACTCCTCGCAGACTAAATGGTCTTGCCACTGCTCTCTACATTAAGCCAATCGTGCAACGTTTCGGAGAAATGACTCCTTCTTCAGGCAAATGGCTGTAATTCCTGCTCACGTGAATTGCGTGAACGGTTTAATTGTACCTTGCAGAACTGTATCTAATTGCCCTCTCCCCCAGTGAGGTTAAGTTTAGGGCTACAGTACAGGGACTGGATAATAAAATGGAGGCTGGGACGGAGAGCGACGGCCACCTCACCGACAACATTCCACGCAGCGAGTACGGTAAAGGCACGGGCTAAGTTAGGTAAGTGTTTTTTGTCTCCCGAACGTCATGACAACGTCCGAGAGAAATGCACTGTCCATAAACCGACTCTGAGTTGCCAGCAAGGCGACCACCACCCCCCGGTGTCCTGGCCTAGCCAAATTAGTCCGTCCATTCTCCCACCGACGTATCCCCCGATGTTCCACAAGCACACAAAAATTTAGACTGTTCGGTCTTCGTAAAAATTAATCGCAGACTGTATGGTCTGAACCCTGCTCTCTTAGCAGACTGTGGTCGCAACCCTGCGCTCAGAGCAGACCGAGCTTGTCCTGCACTCCTCGCAGACTAAATGGTCTTGCCACTGCTCTCTACATTAAGCCAATCGTGCAACGTTCGGAGAAATGACTCCTTCTTCAGGCAAATGGCTTATTCCTGCTCACGTGAATTTTCGTGAACGTTTAATTGTACCTTGCAGAACTGTATCTAATTGCCCTCTCCCCCAGTGAGGTTAAGTTTAGGGCAACAGTACAGGGACTGGATAATAAAATGGAGGCTGGGACGGAGAGCGACGGCCACCCTCACCGACAACATTCCACGCAGCGAGTACGGTAAAGGCACGGGCTAAGTTAGGTAAGTGTTTTTTGTCTCCCGAACGTCATGACAACGTCCGAGAGAAATGCACTGTCCATAAACCGACTCTGAGTTGCCAGCAAGGCGACCACCACCCCCCGGTGTCCCTGGCCTTAGCCCAAATTAGGTCCGTCCATTCTCCCACCGACGTATCCCCCCGATGGTCCACAAGCACACAATAAATTTAGACTGTTCGGTCTTCGTAAAAATTAATCGCAGACTGTATGGTCTGAACCCTGCTCTCTTAGCAGACTGTGGTCGCAACCCTGCGCTCAGAGCAGACCGAGCTTGTCCTGCACTCCTCGCAGACTAAATGGTCTTGCCACTGCTCTCTACATTAAGCCAATCGTGCAACGTTTCGGAGAAATGACTCCTTCTTCAGGCAAATGGCTTAATTCCTGCTCACGTGAATTTCGTGAACGTTTAATTGTACCTTGGCAGAACTGTATCTAATTGCCCTCTCCCCCAGTGAGGTTAAGTTTAGGGCAACAGTACAGGGACTGGATAATAAATGGAGGCTGGGACGGAGAGCGACGGCCACCTCACCGACAACATTCCACGCAGCGAGTACGGTAAAGGCACGGGCTAAGTTAGGTAAGGTGTTTTTGTCTCCCGAACGTCATGACAACGTCCGAGAGAAATGCACTGTCCATAAACCGACTCTGAGTTGCCAGCAAGGGCGACCACCACCCCCCGGTGTCCTGGCCTTAGCCAAATAGTCCGTCCATTCTCCCACCGACGTATCCCCCGATGTTCCACAAGCACACAAAAATTTAGACTGTTCGGGTCTTCGTAAAAATTAATCGCAGGACTGTATGGTCTGAACCCTGCTCTCTTAGCAGACTGTGGTCGCAACCCTGCGCTCAGAGCAGACCGAGCTTGTCCTGCACTCCTCGCAGACTAAATGGTCTTGCCACTGCTCTCTACATTAAGCCAATCGTGCAACGTTTCGGAGAAATGACTCCTTCTTCAGGCAAATGGCTTAATTCCTGCTCACGTGAATTTCGTGAACGTTTAATTGTACCTTGCAGAACTGTATCTAAGTGCCCCTCTCCCCCAGTGAGGTTAAGTTTAGGGCAACAGTACAGGGACTGGATAATAAAATGGAGGCTGGGACGGAGAGCGACGGCCACCTCACCGACAACATTCCACGCAGCGAGTACGGTAAAGGCACGGGCTAAGTTAGGTAAGGTGTTTTTTGTCTCCCGAACGTCATGACAACGTCCGAGAGAAATGCACTGTCCATAAACCGACTCTGAGTTGCCAGCAAGGCGACCACCACCCCCCGGTGTCCTGGCCTTAGCCAAATTAGTCCGTCCATTCTCCCACCGACGTATCCCCCCGATGTTCCACAAGCACACAAAAATTTAGACTGTTCGGTCTTCGTAAAAATAATCGCAGACTGTATGGTCTGAACCCTGCTCTCTTAGCAGACTGTGGTCGCACCCTGCGCTCAGAGCAGACCGAGCTTGTCCTGCACTCCTCGCAGACTAAATGGTCTTGCCACTGCTCTCTACATTAAGCCAATCGTGCAACGTTTCGGAGAAATGACTCCTTCTTCAGGCAAATGGCTTAATTCCTGCTCACGTGAATTTCGTGAACGTTTAATTGTACCTTGCAGAACTGTATCTAATTGGCCCTCTCCCCCGTGAGGTTAAGTTTAGGGCAACAGTACAGGGACTGGATAATAAAATGGAGGCTGGGACGGAGAGCGACGGCCACCTCACCGACAACATTCCACGCAGCGAGTACGGTAAAGGCACGGGCTAAGTTAGGTAAGTGTTTTTTTGTCTCCCGAACGTCATGACAACGTCCGAGAGAAATGCACTGTCCATTAAACCGACTCTGAGTTGCCAGCAAGGCGACCACCACCCCCCGGTGTCCTGGCCTTAGCCAAATTAGTCCGTCCATTCTCCCACCGACGTATCCCCCGATGTTCCACAAGCACACAAAAATTTAGACTGTTCGGTCTTCGTAAAAATTAATCGCAGACTGTATGGTCTGAACCCTGCTCTCTTAGCAGACTGTGGTCGCAACCCTGCGCTCAGAGCAGACCGAGCGTGTCCTGCACTCCTCGCAGACTAAATGGTCCTTGCCACTGCTCTCTACATTAAGCCAATCGTGCAACGTTTCGGAGAAATGACTCCTTCTTCAGGCAAATGGCTTAATTCCTGCTCACGTGAAGTTCGTGAACGTTTAATTGGTACCTTGCAGAACTGTATCTAATTGCCCTCTCCCCCAGTGAGGTTAAGTTAGGGCAACAGTACAGGGACTGGATAATAAAATGGAGGCTGGGACGGAGAGCGACGGCCACCTCACCGACAACATTCCACGCAGCGAGTACGGTAAAGGCACGGGCTAAGTTAGGTAAGTGTTTTTTGTCTCCCGAACGTCATGACAACGTCCGAGAGAAATGCACTGTCCATAAACCGACTCTGAGTTGCCAGCAAGGCGACCACCACCCCCCGGTGTCCTGGCCTTAGCCAAATTAGTCCGTCCATTCTCCCACCGACGTATCCCCCGATGTTCCACAAGCACACAAAAATTTAGGACTGTTCGGTCCTTCGTAAAAAATAATCGCAGACTGTATGGTCTGAACCCTGCTCTCTTAGCAGACTGTGGTCCGCAACCCTGCGCTCAGAGCAGACCGAGCTTGTCCTGCACTCCTCGCAGACTAAATGGTCTTGCCACTGCTCTCTACATTAAGCCAATCGTGCAACGTTTCGGAGAAATGACTCCTTCTTCAGGCAAATGGCTTAATTCCTGCTCACGTGAATTTCGTGAACGTTTAATTGTACCTTGCAGAACTGTATCTAATTGCCCTCTCCCCCAGTGAGGTTAAGTTTAGGGCAACAGTACAGGGACTGGATAATAAATGGAGGCTGGGGACGGAGAGCGACGGCCACCTCACCGACAACATTCCACGCAGCGAGTACGGTAAAGGCACGGGCTAAGTTAGGTAAGTGTTTTTTGTCTCCCGAACGTCATGACAACGTCCGAGAGAAATGCACTGTCCCATAACCGACTCTGAGTTGCCAGCAAGGCGACCACCACCCCCCGGTGTCCTGGGCCTTAGCCAAATTAGTCCGTCCATTCTCCCACCGACGTATCCCCCGATGTTCCACAAGCACACAAAAATTTAGACTGTTCGGTCTTCGTAAAAATTATCGCAGACTGTATGGTCTGAACCCTGCTCTCTTAGCAGACTGTGGTCGCAACCCTGCGCTCAGAGCAGACCGAGCTTGTCCTGCACTCCTCGCAGACTAATGGTCTTGCCACTGCTCTCTACATTAAGCCAATCGTGCAACGTTTCGGAGAAATGACTCCTTCTTCAGGCAAATGGCTTAATTCCTGCTCACGTGAATTTCGTGAACGTTTAATTGTACCTTGCAGAACTGTATCTAATTGCCCTCTCCCCCAGTGAGGTTAAGTTGTAGGGCAACAGTACAGGGACTGGATAATAAAATGGAGGCTGGGACGGAGAGCGACGGCCACCTCACCGACAACATTCCCACGCAGCGAGTACGGTAAAGGCACGGGCTAAGTTAGGTAAGTGTTTTTTGTCTCCCGAACGTCATGACAACGTCCGAGAGAAATGCACTGTCCATAAACCGACTCTGAGTTGCCAGCAAGGCGACCACCACCCCCCCGGTGTCCCTGGCCTTAGCCAAATTAGTCCGTCCATTCTCCCACCGACGTATCCCCCGATGTTCCACAAGCACACAAAAATTTAGACTGTTCGGTCTTCGTAAAAATTAATCGCAGACTGTATGGTCTGAACCCTGCTCTCTTAGCAGACTGTGGTCGCAACCCTGCGCTCAGAGCAGACCGAGCTTGTCCTGCACTCCTCGCAGACTAAATGGTCCTTGCCACTGCTCTCTACATTAAGCCAATCGTGCAACGTTTCGGAGAAATGACTCCTTCTTCAGGCAAATGGCTTAATTCCTGCTCACGTGAATTTCGTGAACGTGTAATTGTTACCTTGCAGAACTGTATCTAATTGCCCTCTCCCCCAGTGAGGTTAAGTTTAGGGCAACAGTACAGGGACTGGATAATAAAATGGAGGCTGGGACGGAGAGCGACGGCCACCTCACCGACAACATTCCACGCAGCGAGTACGGTAAAGGCACGGGCTAAGTTAGGTAAGTGTTTTTTGTCTCCCGAACGTCATGACAACGTCCGAGAGAAATGCACTGTCCATAAACCGACTCTGAGTTGCCAGCAAGGCGACCACCACCCCCCGGTGTCCTGGCCTTAGCCAAATTAGGTCCGTCCATTCTCCCACCGACGTATCCCCCGATGTTCCACAAGCACACAAAAATTTAGACTGTTCGGTCTTCGTAAAAATTAATCGCAGACTGTATGGTCTGAACCCTGCTCTCTTAGCAGACTGTGGTCGCAACCCTGCGCTCAGAGCAGACCGAGCTTGTCCTGCACTCCTCGCAGACTAAATGGTCTTGCCACTGCTCTCTACATTAAGCCAATCGTGCAACGTTCGGAGAAATGACTCCTGTCTTCAGGCAAATGGCTTAATTCCTGCTCACGTGAATTTCGTGAACGTTTAATTGTACCTTGCAGAACTGTATCTATTGCCCTCTCCCCCAGTGAGGTTAAGTTTAGGGCAACAGTACAGGGACTGGATAATAAAAATGGAGGCTGGGACGGAGAGCGACGGCCACCTCACCCGACAACATTCCACGCAGCGAGTACGGTAAAGGCACGGGCTAAGTTAGGTAAGTGTTTGTTTGTCTCCCGAACGTCATGACAACGTCCGAGAGAAATGCACTGTCCCATAAACCGACTCTGAGTTGCCAGCAAGGCGACCACCACCCCCCGGTGTCCTGGCCTTAGCCAAATTAGTCCGTCCATTCTCCCCACCGACGTATCCCCCGATGTTCCACAAGCACACAAAAATTTAGACTGTTCGGTCCTTCGTAAAAATTAATCGCAGACTGTATGGTCTGAACCCTGCTCTCTTAGCAGACTGTGGTCGCAACCCTGCGCTCAGAGCAGACCGAGCTTGTCCCTGCACTCCCTCGCAGACTAAATGGTCTTGCCACTGCTCTCTACATTAAGCCAATCGTGCAACGTTTCGGAGAAATGACTCCTTCTTCAGGCAAATGGCTTAATTCCTGCTCACGTGAATTTCGTGAACGTTTAATTGTACCTTGCAGAACTGTATCTAATTGCCCCTCTCCCCCAGTGAGGTTAAGTTTAGGGCAACAGTACAGGGACTGGATATAAAATGGAGGCTGGGACGGAGAGCGACGGCCACCTCACCGACAACATTCCACGCAGCGAGTACGGTAAAGGCACGGGCTTAAGTTAGGTAAGTGTTTTTTGTCTCCCGAACGTCATGACAACGTCCGAGAGAAATGCACTGTCCATAAACCGACTCTGAGTTGCCAGCAAGGCGACCACCACCCCCCGGTGTCCTGGCCTTAGCCAAATTAGTCCGTCCATTCTCCCACCGACGTATCCCCCGATGTTCCACAAGCACACAAAAATTTAGACTGTTCGGTCTTCGTAAAAATTAATCGCAGACTGTATGGTCTGAACCCTGCTCTCTTAGCAGACTGTGGTCGCAACCCTGCGCTCAGAGCAGACCGAGCTTGTCCTGCACTCCTCGCAGGACTAAATGGTCTTGCCACTGCTCTCTACATTAAGCCAATCGTGCAACGTTTCGGAGAAATGACCTCCTTCTTCAGGCAAATGGCTTAATTCCTGCTCACGTGAATTTCGTGAACGTTTAATTGTACCTTGCAGAACTGTATCTAATTGCCCTCTCCCCCAGTGAGGTTAAGTTTAGGGCAACAGTACCAGGGACTGGATATAAAATGGAGGCTGGGACGGAGAGCGACGGCCACCTCACCGACAACATTCCACGCAGCGAGTACGGTAAAGGCACGGCTAAGTTAGGTAAGTGTTTTTTTGTCTCCCGAACGTCATGACAACGTCCGAGAGAAATGCACGGTCCATAAACCGACTCTGAGTTGCCAGCAAGGCGACCACCACCCCCCCGGTGTCCTGGCCTTAGCCAATTAGTCCGTCCATTCTCCCACCGACGTATCCCCCGATGTCCACAAGCACACAAAAATTTAGACTGTTCGGTCTTCGTAAAAATTAATCGCAGACTGTATGGTCTGAACCCTGCTCTCTTAGCAGACTGTGGTCGCAACCCTGCGCTCAGAGCAGACCGAGCTTGTCCTGCACTCCTCGCAGACTAATGGTCTTGCCACTGCTCTCTACAGTAAGCCAATCGTGCAACGGTTCGGAGAAATGACTCCTTCTTCAGGCAAATGGCTTTAATCCCTGCTCACGTGAATTGCGTGAACGTTTAATTGTACCTTGCAGAACGGTATCTAATTGCCCTCTCCCCCAGTGAGGGTTAAGTTTAGGGGCAACAGTACAGGGGACTGGATTATAAAATGGAGGCTGGGACGGAGAGCGACGGCCACCTCACCGACAACAGTTCCACGCAGCGAGTACGGTAAAGGCACGGGCTAAGTTAGGTAAGGTGTTTTTAGTCTCCCGAACGTCATGACAACGGTCCGAGAGAAATGCACTGTCCATAAACCGACTCTGAGTTGCCAGCAAGGCGACCACCCACCCCCCGGTGTCCTGGCCTTAGCCAAATTAGTCCGTCCATTCTCCCACCGACGTATCCCCCGATGTTCCACAAGCACACAAAAATTTAGACTGGTTCGGTCTTCGTAAAAATTAATCGCAGACTGTATGGGTCTGAACCCTGCTCTCTTAGCAGACTGTGGTCGCAACCCTGCGCTCAGAGCAGACCGAGCTGTCCCTGCACCTCCTCGCAGACTAAAGGTCTTGCCACTGCTCTCTACATTAAGCCAATCGTGCAACGTTTCGGAGAAATGACTCCTGCTTCAGGCAAATGGCTTAATTCCTGCTCACGTGAATTTCGTGAACGTTTAATTGTACCTTGCAGAACTGTATCTAATTGCCCCTCTCCCCCAGTGAGGTTAGTTTAGGGCAACAGTACAGGGGACTGGATAATAAAATGAGCTGGGACGGAGAGCGACGGCCACCTCACCGACAACATTCCACGCAGCG